>JARACY010004080.1:0-28862 GCA_029255725.1 Scrobipalpa atriplicella | reverse complement strand
CGACGCACCTGTCACGCTGTCACCAACATTCCTCGCTCGCCCTCCTGGCTCTTAAAACTTTTGAATTCTCTAGTTTGCTACTTTGCACGACGCTTTGATACATTGGACCTTTGGACCTAAAGGATCTTGTAGACCCTTATCACCCCGTCACAGCTTGACCTCTCTCAGAATACTTAGATTAAAGCTCGTTTCCCACTGGCTATTCATTCATGGCTAGTGCTCGTATTTCCTAAGAAATCGCCAGTTTGTAAGGATGTTCTTGTTTAAATTATTATTGATTTTTCTGTCTCTAGATCAATCAGTTATACGAAATGTAAGGTGTTTAGCATCTAATCACAATTCGGTAACCACGGGAACGTATAGATAGGCTACTTCTTACAGCTGGAAAACATTTTATTAATTTATAGAAAAGCTTAATTAGCCGTGGGACAGTAAGCTATAAGCTAGAAAGAATTTTGTTTAATGTCAAAATAATTCAGCAACTAGTTCCCTTTTCTTTGTTAGCAGGTTGTCCCATCCGGTCACCTCCAGGATATCTCCACAGGCAGCGAGCCGAGTTGACGCTAACTTGTCAAACTTTCCAACAACTCTGTTTCCAACTAATTTCGTCGATGGAATATTGTTTTAAAATTGAAACTTCATAAACCTTGATTAAAATTGTATTCGCAAACACTGACGCGTTGGTTCAATATTTTTTTCAAGATTTATATATTTTCGTCCAATGTTCTGAAACGGAACAAGCGCTGACAAATGAAATCAATCTAGCATGTGTGTATGTATATACTTAGCTGCAGCAGGTCACAGTTTGAATTGAAACAGTCTTTTTATTGTTTCGTGTTTTTATATTTTTGAACATTGGCCGAGTCCAAGCGGCGGCAGTGCCAAGCTCTTGTATCAAAATTTTTATGAAATACTTATGAACAGAATTTGATTCTTCATAGCAAGTTTTGAAACAATATACCTACCTAAAAATATATGACTCAAATTGTTCAGCAACTTAACTTAGCGTCATTGCAAATCTTAAATTTTCTTCCTATAATTGTTCTTGTAAATATAAGTAAAAATAAATATACCAATAGATAGGTATTTTCATAACAAGAACAAAGAAAAGCAGCTTTTACAATATAAATATCTACAAGTACATTTACTTTGAAGTCAAGACTCTGGAAGGATACGTAAAAAGTATGTCTCGGATTTAGTTGATATTTAGGTATAAAGAAGAAGGCTCATCAGAGTATCAACCATTCAAGGTAATTCTTTCACGACTAGGTATCGTGCGTCAGTATTGATTCTATTAAATTCAAAGCAGGAGAGTTCTTTGAATGATAGCGGGAAAATTAGTTATTGACTTTCTGACTAGTTTTTCAGTGTACCTAAGTAGTTGTACTTTTTTAAAAGAATATAATGTGACAAAGTAACAAACAAAAGTAATACTAATTTGATTTCTTGTTTAATCGTAACAAAAAACTTTCGAAGGCAACAATCATCATCTTCCTAGCCTTTTTCCCGTATTTCACGGGGTCGGCTACCTAATTTAGGGGATTGAACGAAGGTACTGGTTTTAACACAGAGCGACTGCCATCTGACCTCCACAACCTAGAAGGGAAACCAGACCCAATCCTAGATTAGGTTACACACAACCTTTGAATTTTTCGTAGGTGTGTGCAGGTTTCCTCACTATGTTTTCCTTCACCGTAAAAGCGCTGAATAAACGTACATATGAAATTCGAAAACCGAAAAACACATTGATACGTGGTGGGATTCGAACCACGACCTCCTGCTCAGAAGGCCGCGGTCCTATCCACTACACCATCCGGGCTTCAATGTTTGTTCGAAGGCAACAATGTTTAATATTATTCCGCCGCCAGAGAGCGCAGATATCCCAAAATCTGGAGGATCTCCTCGGAAATTAAATCGTCTTAATTTGTTAGCTTTTAATGGCTAAAGTAATTGTCGCCGCAGAAAGGGTTTATAATAATTTCACATAATCTCAGCCGACGGTCGAGTCCCAGTTATGGAGTATCCCATTATCTAAATGACCAATCTGGGAGCTTAATTAAATTTTCTGCTTTATGCAAGAAGTGTAATTTTAAAAAACGAACCTTTTCTAACCCCAGTAGGCCCATTGAAGAGATTAAAAGATATATGGAACGTTGCAAGTTATTCGTTGGTAATGGCTTTACGAGAGATCTTCGTTTTCATTATTTTGTAATGCATGTGGAGAATGACTTCAATACCAGGCATTTCATTTTACAGTAGGTACCAATCTTTATTATCTGTTTGCCTCGTTAATATAAAAGATGCCAGGAATTTCCATATGGGGAGGCTGTTTCCCCGACAAAGGGTATCGTGATGGTTCTACGGCGAGTGTTTCAAGATAGCGCTAGGTGGCGTGACCCTCGTCTCCGCCGCCGCGCTGTATCATCAGGTGTCATCCACACTCTTTCCAAATCGGCAATAATATTACCATTATGCAAAAAGACGCGCGTGGCTTATCCTTGAATTATGCTCCTCGCGAGCCGTGCCCTCACATAATTTTCCCAGATTACGATGTTTGTTGAAGCGTTCACGCGTGCTCGAATTATAAGCTTTGAAGTTTTAAAATATTTCCGTAGCTCGGCATTGTTTGAGCACAACCCACGGAAAGTTTGCCGAATTCGCGAGAGTGCTCGGTCGCTGTTAGTGGCGTCGTCGGGATAACCCGCATTTAGGGGAATTGAGCGACGAACGAAGAACACGTAACATCTACCGAAACTATTCACAAAACTATCCCCCTCGTCCCCAACTTAGTCGCTTGCTTATTGTTGGTAATAGACCTCTATTTTATTCTCTCCTATCTCCTCGAGCAGGAACTCATACGTCACTGTCTCGTCTCGTATGTTCTTTTTTTTTTTTTTTTTTGCTATGGCACTAGAATAACTTTGTGCCAGTGTCAAGTTTAAAAGGTAGGACATTGTTTATTCAAATTCTAAGGCCCGTATTTATAATCAGCTCTCAAGAGTGACAGCGAGTTTGAGTTCGTATCAGAAATGTCATTTCAGTACAAAACGGTCTGTCAAATCCATACTTAATATTGCTCTCAATCTTGAGATCGCTTTATAAATACGAGCCTAAGACGTGACGTCTCAGACTCGAATTCACTGAATAATAATTTATTAGCAGGTGAGATACCTACTTCCTGGAAAGTTTTCTTAATGAGGAGAGTTTGGTCACGTGTGTGCACAATCTCAGGTGTAAATAATGCTTTCTCGTGCAAATACACTGTACGTTGGTAGGAGTATTTCTCCGTATCACAGGAATAATGAAGTCTCATAACTTTGCGAGCGCCTTCAAAGGCCAGTCCTCAATTAAAAGTACAAAGTTGAGAGAGTATAAATGTATAACTGTATAACTACATAGTATAAAACAAAGTCGCTCCCCGCTGTCTGTATGTATGTCTGTATGTATGCTTAAATCTTTAAAACTACTAATCTACTCATTTTTTTGCGCTTACATTGCAGACGCTGTCTGAACCCTGCGAGATAGATCAAAATAATGTACTACAGTATTGTACACCTTAATATGGTTGACAAAAAAGTCCGCGATGGTATATGTCTATCTCTTAGGGATAACCCACAATAACCATTTTTAATCCTTTACATTTTACGAGAAATAATGGCTTATTTACGAAGCAATTTTAAGAACATACTGCATTAATTCTTATCCAAATAAACATGTTGTTAGGCTTGGACATTAAACGTAGATTATATATGTCCTTTACACTCTATATTTTTGATCAATACTTTAGAAGATATCAAGCGTATAAACATACGCAAAATCGAAAAATATGACGCAAGACGCGCGCCCCCCCGGCCGATCGGCGCTCTTGCCAGCCGCACTGTGTGTTCATGCGTGTGTGATTTTCTTGCTTGAAAACAACCTAATAGGTATAATAAATTAACTGACAGAGTATAGCAATACAAACAGTAGGTACATAGGCATGGGGTCCACATGATAAATGAAAATCTCCGGTATCGTACAATTTCGGGTAATATCCTCGGAGGTTATTGATAAATGAATAATTTTGGATGTTTTGTTTATGTTATTAAATTTTACCCGTGCGAAGCCGGGGCGGGCCGCTAGTTCCACATAAAAGGCGAGTCGACAATAGTCCACACTAGTAGTAATTTCGTTTGGAGCATTTATTCCTGGAATGTTTGCGTGCTTCCATTATGCAAATACTGAAACCTCGAAGATTCTCATAAACATGATTCACGATCACGATAAAGATTTCATCAATGAAATGATATGATTATTTTATACCAATGCATTTTTATGATGAATTTAAGTAGACATTCGTAACAATTTCAATCGGAGAATTTTTTCAACTGTAATTTAGGCGCGTTTAGTATTATTCTACGTATTTGTATAATACTATTATGTAGAAAAATAAATTCTATAGTATAACCGGTACTGCGCTCGCCGATTCATCCCCCAAAAATGTCAAGAACAGGTTACCTTGTCCAGCAGTAAAGAATGAAAAGTAAACGTGTTTTGTTAGTTCAACTAGTAAACTGGTGTGAGTTAGAGGAACTACAGCAATTAAAACGATAACAGCAAAATCGGTAGGGTAAGTGAGCGCGTTGGTTAGTTGGTGGCAGCAACGCGGTGTAATAGTTCGCTGGATTTATTTCTTCAATCCGACTCCGGCGAGCGCGCACTCACTCACCCTAATGGGGTAATAACTACTCTAGAACGCGCCAATTTGTACTAGATTTTATTCTAAAATATTTTCCTGTTACTTCTCGAGAGCTGCTGCATTACAGCGACAAAGCCGTGAAAAATATATCTTAAACAAGATTTTCACGCTCCTTCTTGCTTCGTTGTTTACGTAGGGTTGTTTTTGTTGATTTTTGAATTTACGACCTTTAGCTGGTATTACATAAAGAAATATAAATAAGTAATAGTTTTCTTTTCAACAATGAAAAAGGAAGTCTCAGCACAATAAATATCTAGAGAACATTTAGGAAACTTTGATCAATCATACCGACATTCGAAGAGCCATTTTTTCATATGCCTTCCTAGGTTACTTGAGGAAAGTTGTTCAGTTTCATGGGTATATCCACATCCTAAAGTTTGGTCAGCTTATTTTTAACTCCCTGTAGAGTTGTTCAAAAACGTCTACCGGTGCCAGTGCCAGGTGCCACCACAAATTATTTTTTTCTTGCCTGTTTTTTGTCTTCCGTGTAAAAAAAAATGCTTTGATATTTTCACTACCAAGAGCTCTATTTTAATCAGTTCTTTTCTGAAATAGGCAATTAATTCTTCTTAAACCTAGCATTTTTCCGGCCTAGTTCTGTGCTGGGGTCCGCGGTCCGCTTTCCGGCTTCGTTTATTCCACTTTGCACGGTCTTCGGCATCATGCTGTTGTAAATCGTTCTTCTCCCTCTCTGTTTAAACCAGATACTATATTTTATTATTTTCCATCTATCGGGGATCAGAAGCCTTAAATAATCGTACTTAGGTAAGACCCTGTTCACTGCCGTACACGTGCGAAGAGGGATTGAAACCAAAATTACAGTTGAAAAAATTCTCCGATTGAAATTGTTACGAATGTCTACTTAAATTCATCATAAAAATGCATTGGTATAAAATAATCATATCATTTCATTGATGAAATCTTTATCGTGATCGTGAATCATGTTTATGAGAATCTTCGAGGTTTCAGTATTTGCATAATGGAAGCACGCAAACATTCCAGGAATAAATGCTCCAAACGAAATTACTACTAGTGTGGACTATTGTCGACTCGCCTTTTATGTGGAACTAGCGGCCCGCCCCGGCTTCGCACGGGTAAAATTTAATAACATAAACAAAACATCCAAAATTATTCATTTATCAATAACCTCCGAGGATATTACCCGAAATTGTACGATACCGGAGATTTTCATTTATCATGTGGACCCCATGCCTATGTACCTACTGTTTGTATTGCTATACTCTGTCAGTTAATTTATTATACCTATTAGGTTGTTTTCAAGCAAGAAAATCACACACGCATGAACACACAGTGCGGCTGGCAAGAGCGCCGATCGGCCGGGGGGCGCGCGTCTTGCGTCATATTTTTCGATTTTGCGTATGTTTATACGCTTGATATCTTCTAAAGTATTGATCAAAAATATAGAGTGTAAAGGACATATATAATCTACGTTTAATGTCCAAGCCTAACAACATGTTTATTTGGATAAGAATTAATGCAGTATGTTCTTAAAATTGCTTCGTAAATAAGCCATTATTTCTCGTAAAATGTAAAGGATTAAAAATGGTTATTGTGGGTTATCCCTAAGAGATAGACATATACCATCGCGGACTTTTTTGTCAACCATATTAAGGTGTACAATACTGTAGTACATTATTTTGATCTATCTCGCAGGGTTCAGACAGCGTCTGCAATGTAAGCGCAAAAAAATGAGTAGATTAGTAGTTTTAAAGATTTAAGCATACATACAGACATACATACAGACAGCGGGGAGCGACTTTGTTTTATACTATGTAGTTATACAGTTATACATTTATACTCTCTCAACTTTGTACTTTTAATTGAGGACTGGCCTTTGAAGGCGCTCGCAAAGTTATGAGACTTCATTATTCCTGTGATACGGAGAAATACTCCTACCAACGTACAGTGTATTTGCACGAGAAAGCATTATTTACACCTGAGATTGTGCACACACGTGACCAAACTCTCCTCATTAAGAAAACTTTCCAGGAAGTAGGTATCTCACCTGCTAATAAATTATTATTCAGTGAATTCGAGTCTGAGACGTCACGTCTTAGGCTCGTATTTATAAAGCGATCTCAAGATTGAGAGCAATATTAAGTATGGATTTGACAGACCGTTTTGTACTGAAATGACATTTCTGATACGAACTCAAACTCGCTGTCACTCTTGAGAGCTGATTATAAATACGGGCCTTAGAATTTGAATAAACAATGTCCTACCTTTTAAACTTGACACTGGCACAAAGTTATTCTAGTGCCATAGCAAAAAAAAAAAAAAAAAAGAACATACGAGACGAGACAGTGACGTATGAGTTCCTGCTCGAGGAGATAGGAGAGAATAAAATAGAGGTCTATTACCAACAATAAGCAAGCGACTAAGTTGGGGACGAGGGGGATAGTTTTGTGAATAGTTTCGGTAGATGTTACGTGTTCTTCGTTCGTCGCTCAATTCCCCTAAATGCGGGTTATCCCGACGACGCCACTAACAGCGACCGAGCACTCTCGCGAATTCGGCAAACTTTCCGTGGGTTGTGCTCAAACAATGCCGAGCTACGGAAATATTTTAAAACTTCAAAGCTTATAATTCGAGCACGCGTGAACGCTTCAACAAACATCGTAATCTGGGAAAATTATGTGAGGGCACGGCTCGCGAGGAGCATAATTCAAGGATAAGCCACGCGCGTCTTTTGCATAATGGTAATATTATTGCCGATTTGGAAAGAGTGTGGATGACACCTGATGATACAGCGCGGCGGCGGAGACGAGGGTCACGCCACCTAGCGCTATCTTGAAACACTCGCCGTAGAACCATCACGATACCCTTTGTCGGGGAAACAGCCTCCCCATATGGAAATTCCTGGCATCTTTTATATTAACGAGGCAAACAGATAATAAAGATTGGTACCTACTGTAAAATGAAATGCCTGGTATTGAAGTCATTCTCCACATGCATTACAAAATAATGAAAACGAAGATCTCTCGTAAAGCCATTACCAACGAATAACTTGCAACGTTCCATATATCTTTTAATCTCTTCAATGGGCCTACTGGGGTTAGAAAAGGTTCGTTTTTTAAAATTACACTTCTTGCATAAAGCAGAAAATTTAATTAAGCTCCCAGATTGGTCATTTAGATAATGGGATACTCCATAACTGGGACTCGACCGTCGGCTGAGATTATGTGAAATTATTATAAAACCCTTTCTGCGGCGACAATTACTTTAGCCATTAAAAGCTAACAAATTAAGACGATTTAATTTCCGAGGAGATCCTCCAGATTTTGGGATATCTGCGCTCTCTGGCGGCGGAATAATATTAAACATTGTTGCCTTCGAACAAACATTGAAGCCCGGATGGTGTAGTGGATAGGACCGCGGCCTTCTGAGCAGGAGGTCGTGGTTCGAATCCCACCACGTATCAATGTGTTTTTCGGTTTTCGAATTTCATATGTACGTTTATTCAGCGCTTTTACGGTGAAGGAAAACATAGTGAGGAAACCTGCACACACCTACGAAAAATTCAAAGGTTGTGTGTAACCTAATCTAGGATTGGGTCTGGTTTCCCTTCTAGGTTGTGGAGGTCAGATGGCAGTCGCTCTGTGTTAAAACCAGTACCTTCGTTCAATCCCCTAAATTAGGTAGCCGACCCCGTGAAATACGGGAAAAAGGCTAGGAAGATGATGATTGTTGCCTTCGAAAGTTTTTTGTTACGATTAAACAAGAAATCAAATTAGTATTACTTTTGTTTGTTACTTTGTCACATTATATTCTTTTAAAAAAGTACAACTACTTAGGTACACTGAAAAACTAGTCAGAAAGTCAATAACTAATTTCCCGCTATCATTCAAAGAACTCTCCTGCTTTGAATTTAATAGAATCAATACTGACGCACGATACCTAGTCGTGAAAGAATTACCTTGAATGGTTGATACTCTGATGAGCCTTCTTCTTTATACCTAAATATCAACTAAATCCGAGACATACTTTTACGTATCCTTCCAGAGTCTTGACTTCAAAGTAAATGTACTTGTAGATATTTATATTGTAAAAGCTGCTTTTCTTTGTTCTTGTTATGAAAATACCTATCTATTGGTATATTTATTTTTACTTATATTTACAAGAACAATTATAGGAAGAAAATTTAAGATTTGCAATGACGCTAAGTTAAGTTGCTGAACAATTTGAGTCATATATTTTTAGGTAGGTATATTGTTTCAAAACTTGCTATGAAGAATCAAATTCTGTTCATAAGTATTTCATAAAAATTTTGATACAAGAGCTTGGCACTGCCGCCGCTTGGACTCGGCCAATGTTCAAAAATATAAAAACACGAAACAATAAAAAGACTGTTTCAATTCAAACTGTGACCTGCTGCAGCTAAGTATATACATACACACATGCTAGATTGATTTCATTTGTCAGCGCTTGTTCCGTTTCAGAACATTGGACGAAAATATATAAATCTTGAAAAAAATATTGAACCAACGCGTCAGTGTTTGCGAATACAATTTTAATCAAGGTTTATGAAGTTTCAATTTTAAAACAATATTCCATCGACGAAATTAGTTGGAAACAGAGTTGTTGGAAAGTTTGACAAGTTAGCGTCAACTCGGCTCGCTGCCTGTGGAGATATCCTGGAGGTGACCGGATGGGACAACCTGCTAACAAAGAAAAGGGAACTAGTTGCTGAATTATTTTGACATTAAACAAAATTCTTTCTAGCTTATAGCTTACTGTCCCACGGCTAATTAAGCTTTTCTATAAATTAATAAAATGTTTTCCAGCTGTAAGAAGTAGCCTATCTATACGTTCCCGTGGTTACCGAATTGTGATTAGATGCTAAACACCTTACATTTCGTATAACTGATTGATCTAGAGACAGAAAAATCAATAATAATTTAAACAAGAACATCCTTACAAACTGGCGATTTCTTAGGAAATACGAGCACTAGCCATGAATGAATAGCCAGTGGGAAACGAGCTTTAATCTAAGTATTCTGAGAGAGGTCAAGCTGTGACGGGGTGATAAGGGTCTACAAGATCCTTTAGGTCCAAAAGGTCCAATGTATCAAAGCGTCGTGCAAAGTAGCAAACTAGAGAATTCCAAAAGTTTTAAGAGCCAGGAGGGCGAGCGAGGAATGTTGGTGACAGCGTGACAGGTGCGTCGTGGTCATACCGCTGTCCTCGACCACGACAATTTGTCACTGTCACTGTGGCTTATGACCTGACCTCGTTGACCCGCCGGATTTCGTCTATCGCGAACCTATACTTACAACCTTTTAATAGACTTTTAGAGTTGTGATCAAGAAAGCATTACCTATCTATTTAAGTCAATCTAAGTAAATAGTGGGAAGGAAATTCTACAAATCAAGAAAGGTCATCTTGTAGAATCTGTTAGAATTAATCATATACTTGCTTTTTACAAGGATAATGAAATGATCCAAACTAAAAACTTGCTAATCTTCGCAACTAAAAGGTGGATAAATAGGTGTAAAATCCTTACAAATTAAAAAAAAAATAGAAAGATTCTAATTTATTTTCTAAGGTGACCTTGCTTACCCTCATAAATAAGGATGAGCGACAATGGCGAACAAAGCCCACCGCGGCGGTGCTCAAAGACTTTAAAATCTTATTCCGTCGGAGGCGTGATTGAAGCCGGGCGCGGGCGGAACCCGGGGGCGGCAGTATCGATGCGGAAGTTTGGCGAATGAGTTTTATAAAGGCATAAAAACTACAAAGCAGTTTTCGAATCATCTGGGTTTAGATTTTTTGGCCTTTTCAAGATACCATACAAGCAATCTAAAAAACACTTTCTAAATAACTCGATCCACCGCAGCTTTATTCGAGCGTTAGCTGCGCTAATTTGCCGAGCTGTTTTCACTACGGAAAGCAATTTCCCATGAAACAGTTTCATTATTTTGTGGAACAGCGTAGCATCGCATTCTTCATGTGAACTGGCATGTGTCATTGAGCGGGTTTGTTTCGCTACTCGGAATAATTTCTCGATCAGAAACAGTTATCTACTCTACCATAACATGACTCGGTTCGATTTTTAAAAAGTCTTACTTTATTTACAGAGAACGTACCTATTTAAGAGCCCGATGGTGTAGTGGATAGGGCCGCTGCCTCCTGAGCGGGAAGTTGTGGTTCGAATCCCACCACGTACCAAGTGTTTTTCGGTTTTCGACCTATGTTCCTTAGGGAAAGTTGTTCATTTTCATGGGTAGATTTGCACATTTCTCGATGCATATACCCTTTCTGTTACACGTTGTATAGCGGGAGTCGGCGTTATCTAAAATAGAAAAGAGTAAAGTTTAAGAAAGAGATAGTAGAAAGATTGATAGTCAAAAATGTTGGTTAAACAATATTTTGTTTTATTTGTAAGATAACACAAAGACAAGTGTCCGATTGTCCGACTTGTGTTCGATTTCAAATCAAGTTACTTGGATATTTTCTCTATTCCCAGGACGAATCGAAGAAATCATCCCGGGCGCTAGAAAATTACGGATTCTATCTAAGAAAGGCATTTCCTTAGAGAGCATATATATGTAGTACTGTGGTCAATATAAGGCTCGAGAGGCTGGATCGTACCCTGGAGTTACGTTAATAAAGGGCCATATCTAAATAGTTACTCAAAATAGATTTGAGTAGGTAGTTCAGCGCTGGTCCGTTGTTCGATTGGGTAATCGAGACAAACTATAATATACTCTAAATAAAAAACAAAATACTGGACTGGGAGCGATAAAAATTATACTCCCAAGCATGCTGTAAAAATATCAGAGGGTTTCGAGAGTTGCAGTGTATTTTAATCTAAAATTGCTGTCAATACATTTCGTCAGTCGCGACGAAAACACTTTTTACGGTCTGTACTACGGGGCAAAGGCGTGAATTTGTGTATTTATTTAAAATCTAAATGACTGGCAAGCAATAAAGACGGGATCTTGTGAAAATGGTCGGCGTCCTCTTAACTGAAATCAATAAACAACTGCCAATCCAATAAACATCGATCCTAACAGCAAAGTTAATTACGCTGTTTTCGTTGGAAGTTCTAGTTCTGATAGTTGCGTGTGCGTGGATGTGGCTCAGGCTCGGTTCTTGATCGGAAAACAACTCTCAGATTATTGGAAAAACTTCAAACTTCTGCACGAAATCACTAAACCTTGACTCTTGTCACTTAAGTATTTTTTTAATTAGATTTTTTGCCTTAACAGTGCTATATTATTTCTTAATAATATTAGAAATAACAAATATTTTTTTTTATTCTGACGGCGGATGAAAATTATTGATTTGCTATTTCTAATATTATTAAGGTAATTTTTACCTATCTCATACTCATAAATTCAAGTATTTATCCCTTACGGAGAAGGCAGAGCGTAAAACGCCTTGTAAAAGGTGCTTTCGCTACGTCTGATAAAAATTGATAGATTGTAATGTGATGTACCTATATCGCTGTAAGTAGTGACAGGTTGTCAGCCCATCGTCAATACACTGGTAACCCTCGAATCCCTTTTGCTGACTTCTACAGCATGCCCAGGAGGAAGGCAGCTTGAACATTCTATGTTTTTCTATCGCTCCCAGTCCAGCTATAAGCATGGAAGAATACTTAGTATGGCAAAAATTATCTCCTTAGAACCAATGGAACATTTATTAATCTTAAAGTAGTTTTTTGGGCGTGCATGAAGCTTTTTTTGTCTTGATCTCAACCAAACCATACAGTCGTAGGTAACTAGTGAAGTTCCAAAATCCGATCGAAATAGAGATCTAGACAAGCAAAGCTAACGAGAAATTAAAATCTACTTAATAAAGGTCTATTCACTATGAGCTCCAACAAGCTCTTTCATTAGAGAGACATGCACATTAGCATGTGAACTTGTCTGTATCAACAGGGTGTTACTACGATCGTTTAAATCTAACTACGCGTTCTACTTTTTTTTATATGGCTTCTGTCAGCGAGGACAATTTTGCCAGTGTCAAGGTTGGAAAATGCACGAAAGATCAAAAGAAAAGCCAGATAGTCGGTTTTATTTACATATCGAGTGGGTTTTTGAGTTGAACTACGCAATGTCTCTAGTGTCAGAATTATAAAACAACCTAATAGCACAGCTAATAGGCCTCTGACATGGTTCTTCTAGTTATAATTTATAACTTATAATCATTATTTCTATACAAGAATGCTTACACATGTTTTTTTTGTGCAGTGCAGTTTAGGCACTGTGTGTCTATTCATGTTCACCTACATGCATATTTCTCATGTCAAGCACAAAATTTTTAACTAAAAAGAATTTCTCGCTCCATACAAAATTTAAGCTAAGTAGAATTGGTGATTCAAAAGATTGCAGTACTTTACACCCTGCATTCTGCATGCAACGGTTTTAATAAATCTGAACAACTTTTCCTATGAAGCATGTATGTATAGGTCGATACAAAATTACTCGATCAGCTGACACCTGTTATATGGGTAATTCTAATTAAAGAACTTGTTCGAGCTCTTTTTTACACCCTGTAGGAACCAAACAAATCAACTCGCATTTAAAAAACTAAAGGAAATTAATATTGATTTGGTGATTTTCATAGAAATAGAATTAAATTTTGTACTCCAAGAAAATACACTACGTCGTGGAAAAATAATGTTTATCATATTAATTTGACATAAGTAGTAAATTTTTAAATTGTTATTTAAATAAGATGCCTATCTAAATATAGGAATCTAGTATCTACACCTTTTCTAAACAGAAATGGCATACAATTTGCAGATTAACAGAATATGGTCTTGATTGGCTGTGGGCTGTAGTACTATTACGCCACCAGTAGACAAGTGGTGCTAACGAGAGTAAAAGCGGTTCGTTACACAGAGGTCTACCGTGTACCGATGCCAGCTTCGGGAAGGAGATTTGAATACGGTACTCAAATACAGGGTGGGAAATTAATAAGTTATTCACACATACTCAAAATCATGCCAACAAATCTAACCGAAGGATTTTCTTTTCGTTCTGACTGAGAGCGATAGAAAAACATAGAATGTTCCAGCTGCTTCTCGTCCTGGGCATACTAGAGAAATCAGTAGAGGGAGACGAGGGTTTCACTGTTTTGCAATATAGGCAATCAAACCTTGTAAAATAGGTATCCAAAAGAAATTTCTTTTATGAAAAACCGACGTTGTAATTTTCCCATCTGAATGTATAACCCTTTTATCCAACCCTTGATTGCTCAATACGATGTTTGAAAAAAAAAAACAGGAAAGGATCGCGAGAGTAATTGTGAAAAAGAAAAGTTTTGCTTTCACACAGCCATCTCCGTTTCTCCGATATTTCTACATTTCCATAACAATGTAGGTATAGAAAATATCGCGGATGTCTGGAATTCTCATATTCTATGCAAGTATTTATAGTATCCTTATATATGAGCACGTCATATTTGATACGTCAAATTTTGTTTACTCTTATTTCAAGATTTGTCAGTGGTGCTTTGGGGTGGTGCCGAATCCGTTGTAGACACAATATATTTTAGTTTGATTCTGTCACTTTATAAAATAAAGAAAATACAGCAACACAACGAGCTCGATTCTAGATGCCATCTAAATTGAAGTTGTCTATCTCTTTCAGATTAAAAAGTTTGAAAAAGGACATGAGATTTATACTCTTTGGTTTTCGATTATAGGTACTCATATGAATTTCATTTGATTTTACCAAGATTTGACGCGTTATCTGTCAAACATAACCGCCATGTATTTAGATGGCAGATAAAATACAGAGAAAATGTGCAAAATAATTCAGAAAAAGTGTAAAACCATAGAGTATAAGTCACCTGTCTTTTTTTATCTTATTATAAAAGAGAGAGATAGATTTTAATTTTAGTTTTAGCGTTGGCACCTAGAATTGACCCCAGATAGTTTCGAACTGTTGCATCATTACAAAATAGGGCAAAGTTATTACAAAGTACCCTGTAATAAGATTTTAGTAACAAAGTAGGCACAACTGACGAATGAAAATTCAAAAGTGGAGGATGTAATGTGAGTCCATTGAGTGCAGTTGTAAAATTGTAATCGTTGCTTTTACTGCCCACTTGAAATGCTTTGCTTTAGTACGTCTAATAAAAATAATATCTCGCAGTTTCACGGCGCTGGTTTTATTTGCTTTCAGAAATTCTACTAGATGATGTATCTGTAGGATGTCTTCGTTTTTGGAAATAAAAACTTATATCTAGTATTCTTTTTGAGCATAAATAAATTACCTACGGGATATTCAAATAGTCAAGGGTTATTTATTCGTAGGTCAACTGTATAAAAAAATTTAAAAGACTGAGAGATATTTAAGATAGGGTTTACATGATAAGATAAAATACTGACATATTTTTCACAACGTAGCTGTAATAATAAATTAGTTTCATTCGCTCTCTACTACGCCGTAGCTCGTAGCAACCGCTAAATGTGCGTAGCATTATTATTATCAAACAAATAAACGTGCGTGCGCCATATACGTAATGTCTCTAAGCCGCAAGAACGTTAAAGTATCCATTACACTAGACTAGACCTAGACGATAAATATTTTTATAGCATATTTTGTTTGTAGCTTAAATAGTTAGGCAGGTATTTGTATTTGTCCGCAATCTCACTTGATATACTGGGTGTAAGGGACAGCATCCCGCAAACTGATAGCGGATGCTCAGTCAACGATACTGAACACATATCACCGGAATTTTTTTTTTTTTTCAGGAAAAGAAAAAAAAATTGCTTTTCCATACAAATTGTCTGATCGATGTGGTCATTTTGTATGAAAAAGCAAATTTTTTTTTCATTTCCTGAAAAAAAATTCTGGTGGTAGTTGTTCAGTTTCGTTTACTGAGCAACCCCTATAAGTTTGCGTTGCGGGACGCTGTCCCTTACAGCCCGAATATTTTGGGACTGATGCTAAGTGGCGATGCAGATGAAGTTTAACACTAATCACTCTTGCACCAAAAAGAGCCAGGGTATTATGTTCGGGAAACAGATCCGCGCCCATTGAAATACAGCTATTTGGCTGCTTGCATTATAAATTGATTTGAAATTGGTAGATGAGAATGCGAACCACCGCAACTACAGAAAAGGAAAATCAGGTAAGCTGCAGGACGGAGAAATGTATGATCTTTGACCATACTTTAAGTCACTTTCCAGTGACAACCATGTGACAACTGACATGGATATCTGATGAGTTTAATGGAGAAACGTCCACGTATCCGGTAAGCCTTATTAATTATTGTACACACAGCTAAATTGAAGTGTACTTGCTGTGATTTACCTTAATTAAACATATGAGTACGTTGTTGGAAACCCAATGTTTTACTCCTAAGACGTTTGGCATACTAATGAATTGTGGTATAAGGCGCGGCGTAGCCTTACTGTGTTATTATTAATTATCCTCCTATAAAATTATCATAAACTTATCATATACTTCCATGCTGGACTTTGGAGTGATAGAAAAACATAGAATGTGTCAGCTGCATCTCCTCCCGGGCATGCTGTAAAAATCAGCTAAGGTATTTGAGGGTTTCAGAATTGTAAATTAGGCGATGGGCTGCCAACCTGTCCCTATAGCAATATTCAGATCTATCTGGAATAACCCTCAAAACTTGTCAGACGTGGCGGAACGGCCTTTGTTTAGGTCGTTTACACTCTGCCTACCCTATTAGGGATAAAGGCGTGATTATAATGTATGTATGTATGTAAAATTATCATCTGCTTGTTTCATACTGTAGATATTATTCTGGGAATTCAAAATTGTTTTAGAAATGCTTTATATACCTAAAATCGAAAACATTTTCTTAATAAGTAATTTGTGCTTATTGTTTGGAAATAGGTACCGGCACCTAGCGTTATTTATGTATGAATCAAAACTAAGGATAAAATACTAACAGTTATGAAGTAATAATAAAGCTGAATATACCTAGTTAGTTCATCATTAGCCTGCATAAGTCAACTGCTGGACATAGGCCTCTCCCATGGCACGCCACTCAGCTCGGCCTTCAGCCGTTCTCGTCCAATCCCTGCCCACTTTCTTAATAACATCATCGCCCCGCCTAGTTTCAGGATGACCTACACTACATCTGCTGATTCGCGATCTCCACTCTAGTTAGTTATACATGAATAATGTACTACTCGTCAAACATCTCCAATGAAATGGACAATATAAGTGTGTTCCGTTCAAATTGTGTTTAATTAATCATTCATCAAAAGGAAACCGGAAACGGAAACGCTGGTAGCGTTAATGTTTAATTACGTAATATCCGCAGTTTTCAAACTCAAATAAATTCAGCATTTCGTTATTTTATTATAATTGTAGAGTTAATCTAACTTTGTTTATTAATTTTAGTTTGCTAGTGATTGTTGTCAATTCATTTTTGTTTTCACTCTAGTCCAGCATAGAAGAAAATTGAAGAAATCAGGAAGACTGTAAATAAACAATGTGAAAATAACCAACACAATAATAATAACAATGGAAGAATTGTGTTACTTAAAAGCTCACAGTCGTCAAACAACCAAAATGCAAATGAACAAATTGTGAAAATTCAACCATAAAAACGTCTTAATTTAAGCCAAGTTGGGAACATTAAAATGCGGAAGCAAATTTCATAAAGCCCGCGGGTCAGAGCCGTCGTGTGTGGGTAACGAGGCCAGATTTCGCAGAATTCGTCGAAAGAAAATTATTGAAAATTGTAAAATGACTACGAATTTGTGAAAAAGGAAAGAATTACGTGTTTGATTGTTTGTCATGATCACAGGGCATGCTTATCATTATCATTTGAGATTTTTTTTTGTTGGTAGGGTAAAATTTATAGCTCTACTAAATCGATGTTAATCTCTCTTTCACAATCAGAAATGGGACGTTTAACATAAAGGTTTCATGCATGCATCGTGAAATTTGTGAATCTACCCATGAAAAAAATGGGTAGATTATGTAGGTATAGGTAGGTACCTATCTAAAAGTTATTTATAACACATTTGCTCGTAAAGGGTCTCTTATTACACCAATTTCAATATTGTATTGTATCTTATTACGTACTTGTGCGTAATCGTAATGTAAAATGCACGAGTGCTGTAAAACACATGAGTTTTTTTTTAATTAGGTAAAACGCACGGTTTATCGAACGGTACTTTTTTAAATCTTAGCAAAGAGTTTTTATGGCAGAAAAGTGGTCAACATTTTATAAATAAAATTAACTTTGGGAGATTTAATTCTTTGATGTAATTATTTTTTTACAATAAATTATCTGTAACAAAATCAAAAAAATATTAATTATTAAAAATTATTAATTTTTAGTAATACTGGCTGGTTTTTGTTTCTTTGTACCTACTATGGCTTGAAAAAGAAAGCGTTGATGCGCGCGCATCCTAATTTGTGAATAAGTAAAAATTATTCCGCGCGCTTTTTCTTTTCGCTGTATTGTTATTTTTTTTAATTTAGTTCTATTTATTTCCTCGCAAATATGTTATAAAACGTCGTACGACATACGTGCGCTTTGATAATTACAGCCTCTGCCTTCTTATAGCCCTCGCCTACGGCTCGGGCTAGCAATATCGCCTCGGCTGTAATGATCAACCCACCGCACTTATATCGTAATGTACTATTACACACTAGTATAAAATAATGTAGATAAGTAAAATAAATAAAGTTCAATTTCGGTACATACTCGCGCCAAAATTAAATAAGATAGGTCAAGCAAATAAAAGCAGACGTCATGAGATGCTCGCTTCGCAATTTTTTATGTTAAATATTGTGTCTTCCGAATTTGCTCGAAATGCAAGTATTTCTGACGCGATAGTGCAAATTTTTCGAGCAGATGTTGACGTTTCACGTCGAATTTTGACGTCGTATCATTCATTTCTACGGGCTGGGTTACGGAATGTTTATTTTATTTTTATTTACGGTGTATTGAAAATTATTTGAACGTGCCTAGTTTTTATTAAATACAAATTTAATATTATTATCTAATGTTTGTAATTATATAATTGGCCCGATTCGTAACCACCCCGTCTTAACTAAATCTCAACTAAAATTATTGCCATTCTCTCATGATAGAAAGTGACAGGTATGGACTTATATTAGTTAAGTCGTGTATTTTGCTACCACGAATTGTTACCAATGTAAAAAAATATAGGATATAGACAAAAGTTTTACCACTTTGCACTAGAAACTACTGAATACCAACCGAATTTATTTTTTAGTAAATTTTTTGCGTCTTCGTATGCGAAGCGGTGTTCTCATTTTCTTAAGTGCAATTAATGAAAAATAAATAAGGGAATTTATAAGTAAATATAGGTTTTATTTAAATATAGATTTTATTTCTTCTATAGTAGGTAGGTACTTATTTAGAAAAAAGAAAACGCTTTACTTATGCTCAGATACTTTCTACACTCGAAGACGCAATTTCTCAAGATTTGTTTCGCCGGTCGACTGCGCCCCAAAGAGTGTTTTCTCCAGTATATAAGGGTGCTCCGGGGCCCCACACGCGGGATTAGCCCTAAGCTCTGAGAACTGTTCCTTCTCGCCGTTCACTGCGCACCAAATAAATAAACTCAAACGACAATTTGGGACAGGATAAATCCGGAGTAAAAAAGAAAATGATTTGTAGAAGATAATGTCGGGACCCGCCAGCAATAATAATATAGGTGAGGCTCGAAATAAAAAGGTATTCCGTGGATTTTGCATATTAAACGAACCGATAAAGGAAATAATATTGACGTGACTTTGTTGGATTACGATAAATGGTATTGTTTCAGCGAGGAACCTTTTACTTACGGAAATTGCCAAAAAATAAAGAAAGGCATAATTTATTTCCTCACTAGACCCTTATTTATTTATACATCAATCAACCTTCACAGAGAAGTGCCAGAAAATGCAATTACATATAAAAGCAGTAAACTTGAAGTAGGTGGTACTTACACGAGAGAAATTTGACGAGATATTACTACGAGAATAAAAAGAAAATTGTTTTCTTTTTATCCTTTGAGTATTTCACCCTGAGCTGAGATAAGTCATCAAATTATGCGAGCGCTATGTTGTTTACAAATTGTTTCTGAAGCGAGTCACGTTGCGTGAGAGGTGGGCCCAAAAATTGCTCCAATTTAAATAATGTTCAGTGCTTTGTTGTGCCTCGCCTTCTGCCAGAGAGAGGCGGCGACACTTATATTTCACACTGAAGAAACACAACCACTATTGATTTACAAATTAGATACATATATTTATATACGGGGTGTAAGGGACAGCATACCAGAAACTGATAGGGGTTGCTCAGTCAAAGAAACTGAACAACGTTCTCCAGGAAATTCTTTCAAGAAACGAATAAAGAAAAGACTTTTCCGTACAAAACGACCACCTCGATCAGATGATTTGTATGGAAAAGCCAAAAAGGTGAAAGTTGTTCAGTTTCATTGACTGAGCAACCCCTATAAGTTTCTGTTACGCTGCTACTTACACCCGGCATAAAACGCAATATTTTTATTAGCGATGGTTTTTCGACAATGAATGGAGTGAGGAGCGAGCTTACGGCTGACCCGTTTTACCTAAGGTTTTACCCATGGCTTTTAAGTTGTGAAAGAATACTAATTTAAAATCTGTGTTTACGTTGGTGAGTCTATCCACAACATAAAAATATATTTTTTATTTTATTGTTTTACATTACGGGATGTTCTCAAAATAACAAACTACGAAGACATTATTTTTAAATCTATTTGCAGACAAAACTGAGTGGAGCAACAAATCTTACGGTTTTAACACTCGTAAATCAAACCAGGTCGAAACATTCATCACAGCAGGATTTACCAATTTAAATCACGTCATGGCTGCGTCGCTGCAGACTTCGTGAAATACCATTGACACACCCATAATGTTATTATCCAAGTGTTCTCCAAGGATATAAACAGAAAACTTATACATAAAAGAAATCTGAGTGAGATATATCCTGTTCATTGGCCAGTTTAGTTATACTCGTAGTTGACTATGGCGTACTCATGCACAATAAGGTCGCGTGTAAGTAGGTATATCTACTAACACAAGTACGGCTAAACTGCAGTTGTGAGAAAAACATCTGTACTGTAGTATGTATATTCTTTACGTCTATTACGTTATTATTAAAAAGAAATGCATACTTAGCAGCTTTTAACTTTTGCAGCTTAACCACACTAAAAAGGAGAGATACGTACCGAAGTCATACAAACATTCATGTTATTAAAAGACATACACAAAATGAAACTTCATTTTAAATTGGTATAATACAATACATACCTATATTTTGCTCTAACTTGTGCTATAAATTAATTATAGTATTTCGATTTAAAGACGTGATACACAAAGTGAAGTACCTACCTACCTACCTATATGTCGTATTTCTTGGATTCTATAGGTACTAAGTACCAATGTTAACCGTTGTACATTGTATATAGTAGCGTGAAGTATGAATAAGAATTTGTCAGAATCTGAAAAATAAAAAGTGTTTTTAATAGACAAGTAAGAAATATTGCATTACCTATAGATTTTTGTAAAGATGTTACACTTAGCTATCCCTCGGCAAAATTCCTTTGAATCATTACTAATAATAAAATAATTACTACAAATTGTGGGCAGAGATGGAGTGATACAATACGCTATTTGACTACTAGTCAAATCAGCAACTTTTTATGAAATGTCAAAAACGCTTTTTTGTATGAAAATACTGGCTTGTGACGTCACTAGCTTGTAAATATTGACTACTCAAATCAATAACTTCTATATTTTTAACTCGATTATTAAATCTAAATGTGCATTTATTTTCAAATGATGAATGAGACCCACAGTTATTTTAGCCATCAGTTTTAAGTATAAACGTTTTGAATTTATTTAACCACCCAGTCAACATCCCTACGGGCATTAATAAATACTCACTCAAAAACGTAGAGAAGTAAACATTTTAAGAGATGAATGATTATTTAAAAAGTCAGGAATAAGCACTTGTTTCGTATTCAATAACCGCGTAAAAAATGTTTTATATAATGAACGAACGAACAAATATTATTTACCGAGGTATAAGTAGTCATGGTGATATTTCGAAATTTGAGTGCGGTGAAATAAAGCGGCTTCTGTGATCTGAAACAAGGTATTTTCCGTGCGCAATCAATAAAGAATGCCCTCTGTTTCAGTCTGTTTGATGTCGAAAATATTAATGGAATACAGAGTTCTGTTGTAAGCAGTAATACTAATAATATAAAAATATATCCTTTTGGGATCGTTCCGTACCTTAAGTACCTAATGCGTAAATACATATAACGCTAGCACAAACTATCTGATTTAGATATTTTATTTAAAAAATAAGCATATCTTGACATCTATTTATCAATTGGACACGGGGATGTGCAAATTTTTTAAACGAATCTATACCATTTGTTTAATCCTAGATGTTCTTGGGTACTGAATTCTAATCTTGGGTTGATATTCGTGTGGCTACTTTACCAAAAACGCAACAAAAGTGAAAAATTTAAATTGTTAAAGTAACCCCTATCCGCTTTCGGGAAGTTGTGTTATATATGATACCCTGTATACTATTACCTATACATCCTGTGACCCTTTATAGTTTTAATAAATGTAAAGTAACTAATAGGTATACCTTTGAAGCAGCAGAAGCAAGGCGCGTCGGCAGCGGGGGTTGGTTTTATACCATCCACTCTCGTACACCGCATTTGATACACCAATGCTCTGTAAATATTCGGGGTACAAATAGTTTTTATTCTACACAAGAAACCAAATATTATGCAACGTTGTGACGTCACGCGTGTACAGTTACATAAATTATAAAATAAAAATAAGTAAATAATTTTTTTTTAAGAAGGCGAATTCTCGCTAAATGTAAAATATTCATGGAAATTTTTGTATTTCAGATACAATTAATTTAAAACTGATAGCGCCACCGTCGCGGCTCTGTTTGCCCCTCAAGTTCAATTGAATTTGCGTTAAGTATAACTCACTGCTTGGTATATTTCATCCGCGTACCAGCAGATAATTCCCACTTGTGTCAAAGCTGCGCCCAAGAAGAGCTTATTGCTTACATCCATCCAAGGCTCTAGTAACTGCAAAACATACAAATAATGACGGCTATAAAATAAAAGTTAGCAAGCAAGCAAGCAATACAACGAAAGCATGTGTAGAAATAAAATGCAACCTCTCATACATAAGTCAAGTAGGTAAGTCAATTATAAATGTTTTATATTATGTCAAATTACAATTATAAAATACATGTCAATCTTAGAACTACATAAATATACAATAGGTTCTAGGCCCATCCTAGCACTGCGTCAGTCAATAACCCCTCCCGTAGCGCTTCCCTCCCAAACGTTCCCATAATGCTCGCCGCATTCCCCCGCTGTATAGCCAGCGAAATTTGCTGAGCAAGGAAAAAATCTGACCTAGGATCACCACCCCTCTCTCGCGTCCGCCATTTATTAATTTTTTTACCTTACTTACTATTGCTAAAATATGGTATAAGAAAGACATGACGTACTGAACTGATCAAACTTTCCTTCTTATTTCTTTATCATAGGCATAAGTATTATGAATCTTAGCCGTGTCAAACTTTGAATTCTTATTCCTTTATGATAGGTATATCATAAAACGTAGCCGTTTCATACTTTGACTTTTTAATTATTTGTCATAGGCATGTCATAAAACGTGTCCATGTCTAACTTTGACTTCTTATTTATTTGTTATGGGCATGTTATGAAACGTGCCCGTGTCAAACTTAGACTCCTTCTTTCTTCGTCATAGGCATGTCAAAAAACGTGTCCGTGTCAAACTATGACTCCCTATTTTTTGTCATTGACTGTGCCCATACTATATGCCTAACAACAACACATAATAATACTTACAACAATATTGAAGACGACGCAGCAAATATTTACGGAACTCAAAAGGACATTGACAAGGTTTACCATTGCAAACACTTCTTCCAAATCTTTGCTGTAACTGAGATAAATATACAGTTATTACACACGACAATAGAGACATACCATAAACCGACAACATCGGACCGTCTTTAATTTAGTGAGACTATTATTATTATTACCAATGTTCGAATAGTAAGTATTATTTCTTTTTTACATTTACATTTCGTACCTTATCAAACGCTGGTGAACTTTAATAACAGCAATAATTTCGTCGTAGCAGTCGATGTTATCAGTATAAGTTGCGCGTTGTCCACTCTCAGCAACTCCTGGTGCAGACCTGTTGCCCAGGTTGCGGATCCTGACTTGCAGCAGACGCAGCAGCATACTGATGTGGCTCGCCATCGCGGTGAACATTAGATCAGCGCCGAGCTGAGACCAAACTGATACGACACCTGTACCACAATTTGAGTGTATTAAGGCATCTCGACGCTCACTGTCTCAACTGGTGGTGGTGCTGGATGTATTTTATGTAAGGGAAGGGAAGAAAAGAAAAGAAAGGAATATTAGCTCTCTTTATGAAGCAGCGCAGAGGGTTGGATGATGAGAACTTGGATTTCCCCTGACAACATCTAAAACTATACTCACCAATCCGCCTTACCAAGCGCAGTGTGATGAATAAATGAAGCATTGGTATAAAAATGCACGAAAGTAACTCATTTTACCATTTATGACACAAAATACCATGATTACACTCACGTTTCTTTTTAAAATGTTAGCAACATCAATCCTAAACCCCTCCATCGCTTTATAATAAATGATGTTTTACATCGATAAATATAAGCGAGGTATGATGTACGACTAGGTGAAAATAAGCGTAACAGAATTTTGATTAATGAGCAGTGAAAAGGGTCTCTGAGGACTAGACAAGGGTTGAAAGATACAAAACGCTGTCAGTTTTATATCATACCTACCCACCTACCTACCTACTTCTACATAGGTATTTTTTAACACCTACTTCAAAGCTGTGTCCGCCATTTTGTCAGTGTAGATAGGTGATAAGAATGTATTATATTTATATGAATAAGCAGCTATGGGTTTTCGCCAGTAAAATCATTGTAAACATATAAAAAACTTACCTGCAAAACATTCGAATATATAGATGAACTCATGGAAATAGGGCTTGGTTTTATCAATCGGATATAGAGCCGCCCAGACGAAGCCCAAGTCCGCTGGAGTGCCACGACTTATTCTGTAGAGGTAGAGGGCTATTGGCGTTATGTTGTAGAAACACACTCCTACCACGTTTTGAAGCATGTAACCTGAAAAAAATCATATTATTTTTAACATGCTGCTTTCTAAATTGTTTCATTAACTAGGAATCTACCAGTGATCTACCAGGCAACTATGAACTCACAGAAGTGAAAGTATCGCAACGCAGTAAGGCTTCGACGTTTGAGAGCTGTCGCGTCGTCGTCTTTGATGGATACCGGCCATAACTCGACGAGATCGTTCACCACTTGCCTGAACATATCTCTCTTGAACCATAACATTAGGCACTTGATAAGACCTACAACATTTTCATACATAATAAGTATTTATTAAACGTCCCACCTAAGGAGAAACAGAAGAGTTGTTTAGCCCAATTTTCGTAGTGGCAGGTTATCATTATCAGAAATACACAGAAACATGGAAAATGAATATCAAAGAAAGCTAGTACATATAAAAAAAACTTCAAAGAATATACTTACTCATAGTCCCGTATCCAGCTATATGAAGACTGGCCACAAATGCAACGACTGACGATGAGCTGATGAGTAGGCTCGTTAATAAAGCTATTTCACCAGCAACAAGGCCGAATAAAGCGAGCACGGAGAAGACAAACCAAGATTTCATCTTCACATGCCCTGTGAATGTCATATATGTGAAATAATAAATTCTCCTTGGACAGAACTTGGAACTGCGACCTTTGGAATGACGTTCAACCAGCTGAGCTACCGAAGAGGTAGCTGCTGCGGCAAAATTATCGTGCACGTCATATTGGACTGCCCAAGGCGAATTTATTATTTTTTCGTTCATATTAAGTACAAGAAATTTAGCCTGTTAGGGCAAAAAAAACGTCAAAAAAACCTGTGAATGTCGTTGGCAAGTCGGCTATGAAGGAAATGGCAATCTTCCTAGTGCAGAAGTCACACATGCTTAAACCTTTGTGGACCTCTTGCCGTGCCATAAGGATGTCGCCGCTGGACATTTTGAAAGCCTTTACGTTATCGTAATAAATAGAGATTTTTGTTGGAGTTCCTTTTATAAACCTACCTACGAGGATTTTTTTTCGTTCATAATTAAATAGAAAAGTTTGATAAAAGTTTTTATATTATGAAATAACGGGTTTTACATTTATAATAAGCAGTTACGGCATACTTTGAATGATAGTTTCATTATTCTTATGATTTTCTTTCTATATTCAATATGTTTCTTAAAACATATTAATCAAATAACATACTTGCTTATACTTACCAACATCATATATATGTATTAACATATTAAGTATAAAGACAAGGTTGTTTTCTAAGTAGCTACTACGGTAGGTAGATAGTATAACTAAAATAGGTACGTATAGCTTGCTTATAGGGAGCGCACCTTGTGTATTGCGCATAATATATTAGGACACTAAAAACTAAGTTCCGCGCAGATGGTTAATGTCAAGGAGATTAACCACCATAATCAAAAATATGTTAGGAGGACTATAAACTATTTGTTGTCATTATTATTTTATCATATGTTCCTACTACAGAAAGTAATCTCATCATCACATCAATCTCAAACTTTAATCACTAAGATAGAGTCTGTTTCTAAAAATCGTTAACTAATAATACCAACACATTAATCTAGTGATGATCACGTAGCGTATGTACAGTTGGACCCAAATATTCGTCCCCAGCAATTTCGGTCGACATTTGGCTGCTAATTGGCCAGCCAGCGGAGCGGCCATTGTGTATGCAAAGTGAATTATCGAGCTGACTGTACCCAATCATGAGTGGCATACATCGGGATTATCCGTCTGAAAACTTTGGACAGCGTAATTTCATCTTTTGTGATGTATGTGTTATTTTTTATTTATATGGTTTCAATTTTACAATTTTGATCACAAGATAATGGACGCAAACTTATCTCATTATCTAACACTGGTATGGTAAACCTAGAACGGTAAACCTGCACGTAAATCTAAAACAGATTTCCAAAAGTAGACTAGTGATCAAAATGTTTCAAATTCTCTGCTATAAAAAATCTTCCGATAGGTATATAAGTAGTATTAAATGAATGGGATTAGGTAAGTACCTGTTGGGCCACTTAATTATTTTGTCAATTACAGGCAGAAGCAGGGTTGTCAGAGAAACGAAAGTCAGTTTTTTAAATTCACTTAATTCACTAGTAAAGGAATTACTATAACAACTGAAGGCATGAAAAGAGTTTTAGGAGACGATAACCAACGAGGGAAAGGTCCCTGTTAAGATCATAAAAATGAAACTAGACAACTTTTTTTATGGAATAAAGGTCGAAATATCAAAATGACTCGAACAGCTAAGTATTATATAATTATAGTCCCATAATTTCTTTTTCATATTTCAACCTAGATGTATGTTCCATAGAGAATTTTGTTGAGTGTCATGGTCTAGCCCTTAAAATCTCTTTGATGAATGAATTATTTCGGTTTTTGTTTAAAAAAAATACTAATTATCTTTTAAATTACGAGTCGGTTGCCCTACGTCACAGCCCATTGAGCCGAGTCCGTCTGGCTGTGTCCGCTAATTATGTCAACTGCAGTTATTGGGGCTCACCCCGCTCACCCCACTCACCGATGACGTCATTGAGAGAGACGATAATTGGTGGCGCACTGTACCGCAGCCTCAATTATTAACATAGTTTGCAATTTATTTACGAGCTATACTTAATTATGAATCAACCTTGGTTGAGCCATCTGAGACCTCAAAAAGCTTTTCACTGGAGCGTATCCACTTAAATAATAAATCCGCAATTCAAAATATTCGCAAATTATTAACTAACTCACAATCGTTTTCGGTTGCATACTTTTAACGCCCGTCGTCTGTGATTAAATTCCAGTCAATGTTTATTATTTTTCGCTTAATTGACCGCATTAATATGCAGAAAGCTCATTTGCATTGGATATTTGTGAAATTTCAACATTTTGACCAATTTGCGGATTGTGGTAGCTGGCTCGCATAGATTATGTTATTTAATATTAAATCAACCGGAGATCAATATGGCTGCTAAAATTTGATTTCGTTTTAATCTGATATATTTTTGTTTATACACAATTTTTTACGAGAGCTTGATATTTACTTAACAACTGAAATATTCGGGAGGGGACACAATGTTGATACCTTCCTATTTATATTATTTATTTATCACTTTGTTTATGATAGAGTAGGTATTTTACAGATACTAATAAGATTTCTGGCTTAGATATTAGTTACGCAGTGTTAATAACAGTAATCAATCATCATAAGACGTCTATCCGACTCCGACTCAATCTTACTAATGTACACGATAATCTTGACAAACAAATAACAAAGAAATGTAGTTATATAGTGAAGCCAAAACTGAGTGGTGTGGTTTAGCTCGTTCTGGGGGAAAATGCCATACTCACCACGCGTGGCAGGCTGATTGGTGACATTTTACATTCATAGAAAGTGCTGCTACCCGTTTTCTGCAGTAGGTGGCTATTGTGAAAGTGACACCCGCAAGAAAATATAGTAGAGTTATGCTTTTCTGCAATCGTTCATATGCTCAGAAAAAAGGAATTTATAAAAAACTGCAAAATGTTATAAATATGAATGAGAAGTCTCGAGTTGAAGCCTAGATGTGAAGCCGCGCTGGATTAAACTTCGATAGGTGGAGAACTGGAAAATGTAGAAAAATTTAAGAACTCGGAAGCTTATCCATTCACACGGTAGTCCGGGAAGCCTCTCGTACTTATGCGATCCTGGTACTTTTTAATACGAGTTTATTTTGCTGACTCGGCTAATATATCGATTTTCCTGTGGTTAGCTTTTATATGCAAGAACATATTGAAATCAAAAGCAATCAAAAGCAAACTCATAGAAAAAAAAGCGACAAGAATAATCGCGTTCGGGAAAAAATGCGAAAAGAAAATAAAAAAACATGGAAAAAATGAGTTTGGGAAATTAATCAAACCTACTA
>JARACY010004079.1:0-28863 GCA_029255725.1 Scrobipalpa atriplicella | reverse complement strand
TTTAGTTAACCCAAATAGTATAAAAAGTGTTTGAAAATGTTGAATACTCATTCCAGCATGGGGGCATTTAGTCTCCTACTTTTGGGTAAGTAATACACAAATCAAATATTAACATGAATT
Source organism: Scrobipalpa atriplicella (assembly GCA_029255725.1). NCBI lineage: Eukaryota > Metazoa > Arthropoda > Insecta > Lepidoptera > Gelechiidae > Scrobipalpa > Scrobipalpa atriplicella. The sequence continues at coordinate 28,743 of JARACY010004079.1, read as the reverse complement.
TTAACATTAAATACATGTACTTTTAGGCACTACAAAATATTTATTCTTCATACTTTCGTTTTTCTTTTTTTTTCACATTCGATACGTAGGTGTGTTTTTTTTGTACCGTCTTACTATTTATATGACATAATTATTTTGTATGTCAATGAAATTATGTATATTATTATTTTTTATTTGCAAGTATCCGGCAATGTAATTACGTATTTCATAAAATATTGGATCCAAGATATTTGACGTTTAATAAAATTTAACGCAATAGCTACATAATTAAACTGATATTGCACCAAATAGTATATATCGACATTTATAAAATGTCGAGTCAAAAGATTTACAGAGTGTATTATCGACTTCCAACTATTATCGACAGCATTGACAGTACTGTACTTTACAAATCAGTACTTTGTTTAGTAAGATATTACTAAAACCAGTTCTAACCCTTCATCTTCTTGCAGCCTTCCTGGCAGCCGCAGCTGCGGCCCCAACACCATGTGGCCCAACATCATATTGCAAAAGCAAATGCGTCGCGATCGACGCCCCTGGAAGAGTAGTCATCGGATCGCCATCGGTCACCATCGCTAAGCCTTGCGGCTGCCAGAATGAGATTGCTATGGTTTCCCGCTGGCCGTGCTGGGTAGTGCCTAAAGCCCAACCTTATGGACTACCGTACCCTGAGCCGTGTGGATCCTGCAACCAGCCAGTATACGTTCAACCGTACGTTCCAAGTCCACAACCTTGTGGAGGCGGATGCCAGCCAAATTACATACAAGTGATCTCTGAACCTTGCGGTCAGCCTTGTGGACCTAACTACGTAGTCACTGATCCTTGTGGAGGCGGATGTGGAGGTGGATGTGGATATATCCCCTCACCGTGCCCTCAGCCCTGCATTGAGGGATGTGGTTACATACCCAGCCCACAACCTTGCGGATGTGGAGGTGGATGTGGATATATCCCCTCTCCATGCCCTCAGCCCTGCATTGAGGGATGTGGTTACATACCCAGCCCACAACCTTGCGGATGTGGAGGTGGATGTGGATATATCCCCTCTCCATGCCCTCAGCCCTGCATTGAGGGATGTGGTTACATACCCAGCCCACAACCTTGCGGATGTGGAGGTGGATGTGGATATATCCCCTCTCCATGCCCTCAGCCCTGCATTGAGGGATGTGGTTACATACCCAGCCCACAACCTTGCGGATGTGGAGGTGGATGTGGATATATCCCCTCTCCATGCCCTCAGTCCTGCATTGAGGGATGTGGTTACATACCCAGCCCACAACCTTGCGGATGTGGAGGTGGATGTGGATATATCCCCTCTCCATGCCCTCAGCCTTGCATTGAGGAATGTGGTTACATACCCAGCCCACAACCTTGCGGATGTGGAGGTGGATGTGGATATATCCCCTCTCCATGCCCGCAGCCCTGCATTGAGGGATGTGGTTACATACCCAGCCCACAACCTTGCGGATGTAGACCGAACTACGTAGAAGGTGGATACATACCTTCTCCTTGCCCAGTGCCTTACTGTCCTCAACCTTGCCCCTGTCCTCAACCTTGCCCCTGTCCTCAACCTTGCCCCTGTCCTCAACCTTGCCCTTGTCCTCAACCTTGCCCCTGTCCTCAACCTTGCCCCTGTCCTGAACCTTGCCCCTGTCCTCAACCTTGCCCCTTTCCTGAGCCTTTTCCCTGTCCTCAACCTTGCCCCTGTCCTCAACCTTGCCCCTTTCCTCAACCTTGCCCCTTTCCTCAACCTTGCCCATGTCCTCAACCTTGCCCCTGTCCTCAACCTTGCCCCTGCCCTCAACCTTGCCCCTGCCCACAACCATGCTTCTTACCATACGTCCCATCCCCGTGCGGTCAATCTAGCTGCGGATGTCAACCTCTTCCATACGTTCCATCCCCGTGCCGTTGCTGCCGGTCCCCTTCAGGCACCCCAGAGCCAGAACCCTCCCCTGAACCCTCTGACAGTTCTCTGACTGAAGAAAAAAACTTCCGACGTACCCGTTGCTGTGGTTATGGATCTGGAGGGGTAATGTGCGCACCGCTTGTATCTAGATATGGTGGTAGCTGCAACTGTGGCGAAAGCTACAGAAGAAGCGGTTGCAGCAGTAGTGGGTGTGGGACCAGCAGAGCTGGATGGTCTTGCGGTTGTGGCTTATAATAAACCAGATTTCACCAACTTGACGATGAAGAGCAACGACCACTTACGCGATGCTAATGACAACCGATCTTATAGTTATTTATTGATAGCATTGCATGATAAAACCCCAATAAAGCACGATAAAATTATTTATTTACTTTATAATGTATATTATTATTTATATTATTTATGACTACTTGGCTAAAAATAATGCAGATTTTTAAAAATATTATTGAAAATATTGTATGTATTTGATTTGTGCATAGGTATATTATTATAATTTAATAAATGTTTTTTTGGGATTTTTTTACTGTTTATTATTTTCGAAAAACACCCATTAATATATTACATATTACTATACCTTATATAGAAAAGACCAAATTATGTAAAGAAAAATAATTACATTACAATTTATAGCGTTTATTGGTATAGGTACCTACATAGGTATTTGTTTAAAAAATTCTTGTATTTCATGTTCACTTACGTAATTTACAACTAACAATTTAACTGCAAGAAATTATATGCAATTAATATGATGGATATAATCATAACTATTATAGAAACTGTACAAAATTAAGTGGAAAAGATTATTATAACTCTCATGAAATGAAAGACTTAGTAAGGGCTTCGAAAAACCTGCGCCTCTGGATTGCCGGTCCATTGCACTACCAACTATGCTACCAAAGATGTGGCCAGGGTGACGAAATTAGTATAGTCTTTCTTATGTACATGTCATAGCGACGTTAGCGACATCTAGCGTGTTGTGTAAAGAACTAAGGTCAATTCTAGGTGCCATCGCTAAAACTAAAATTAAAATCTATCTCTCTCTTATAAAATAATAAGATAGAAAAAGGACAGGTGACTTATACTCTATGGTTTTAAACTTTTTCTGAATGATTTTGCACATTTCCTCTGTATTTTATCTGCCATCTAAATACACGGCGGTTATATTTGACAGCGTCAAATTTTGATAAAATCATAGAGTATAATCGAAAACCAAAGAGTATAAATCTCATGTCCTTTTTCAAACTTTTTAATCTGAAAGAGACAGACAACTTAAATTTAGATGGCATCTAGAATCGAGCTCATTATCACCTTACTTTTTTACATTTATCATTTTCTTTCTTTCATATTTTATATGAAATAAAAAAGCATTTGTGAGTTCTAAAATATCCTCAAAAATATAATAATATTATGTTATATAATAATTTGCATCGGTATAAGCCTAAAAAATCTTACTAAAACTTTTTTATTTTTTTTCAACCTTATTTTTTATTACTAGTAACCAAGTGGTTACCGTGCACCAATGATGAGTCATCGTAATTAACTAGATTACATACATACATATTATCACGCCTGTATCCCTAATGGGGTAGGCAGAGCGTCAACGACCCAAACAAAGGTCGTTCCGCCACGTCTGACAAGTTTTAAGGGTTGTTTAAGATAGATCTGTATATTGCTGTAGTGACAGGTTGTCAGCCCATCGCCTAAATTACAATATACTGAAACCCTTAAATCTCTTAGCTGGTTTTTACAGCATGCCCGGGAAGAGATGCAGCTGGCACATTCTATTTCTATCGGTCCCAGTCCAGCATGGAAGTAACTAGATTAGCTTGTTACAAAACGCATCAATGACACCATGAAAATCATTTTATACACCATCGTAAAAAAGGGTATAAATTCTAGCATTAATATGAATTTTCGACAGTTTGACACAAGAGAAAAATGAGGTCGACCGCTTTAGTACTTTTGGGTAAGCGTTTAACAGCAAAATAAAATTATAAGGCCCAATAAAACGTAAAGTTATGCCGGGTGTTAGGGACAGCGTACCAGAAATTGATAGGGGTTGCTCAGTCAACGAAACTGAACAACTTTCGCCAGGAAATTATTTCATGAAATGTTTTTCTTTTGTTATAGTTTCATACAAATTGTTTGGTTATTTTTTATTGGAAAGTATTTATTTTCTCATTTCCTGAAAGAATTTCCTGGTGAAAGTTGTTCAGATTCGTTGACTTAGCGACCCCTATAAATTTATGGTACGTTATCCCTTATTTATACCTCGTATAAGAAACATTTTATTGTATTTAATTGTTACAAAATATAGCTGGTCGAGTCATTTAGGGAGTCCCAATATTTTACTCATATTTCAAAAAAATGATACTAAAGCTGTTGTTCAGTTTCATGCGAAAATTCTTCCCAATCAGTATTATCCATGATTTACTGATTATACTAAGTATCATCATCAATTTAAGAGCATTGCTCTTGTCGGTTGAGTATTATGAAGTAAACGCCATTATACTAAGTATATAATATTATTATTGGATATTTCATTTTATGCCATCTGTAAATCTAATCGACCAATGAATCATTTTATGGCCTTAAAAAACCGGGAATTGGTGTATTTCTTTTTAAAGAGTCGTTCGTTAATAAACTCGCACGGCAATTAACGTACCGTGCGAGATGACGACACTTTATTTATTTATTTTACCATTCGTCAACTCGCACGGTCATACAAAGTACAGTCAGATGCAAAACATTTTGAACTCATTATTATTAAGAAAATAATATCATTTTAAACAAGATTTTAGCATCTGACTGTACAAAAGTATCTTAGTTTTTTATGACCGTGCGAGATGACGAACAGCAAAATTAATAAAATTTATTTTCGTCAACTCGCACGGTAATTAAAATCCGTGCGAGTTAATTGCCGTGCGAGATGAGTCTTACAGAATTTATATTTTTATTTCCTTCTATATCCTAGCTACAATTGCGTTGACAACGGCAGCTCCGTGGCAGGACTGCAGTTGCAGATGTCAACCTGAGATCCGCTTCGGCCAGCCCGGCTGTCCTCAAATCTGCCCACCTACTTACTGCGTCAGCCCTCTAGGATGCCCTTACTCTTCAGAGGTAAATTTACAGGGTGTAAAAAAGTCTGCTGCGTCCCTTTACACCAAATGTTCTACTAATGATAACAAAAAAGAATCGCAGAGCATAAAAATTTTAGTTCGTATTTTGCCTTGTCCATACAAAATTGCCGATGTGGAGAGCATCTTTTTATGGAAAATACTTGTTTCGAAATAATACGACGACAATGTAATGACGGGGCGCGCATGTTAGCCCAGCAAAGGTTCACATGCAACGTTTTAATTTTGCTAATTATAGTGTCAATTTAAGCAAACACATTCTAAACAAATTTAATGAAATCCCTGTTATTATCTACGAGTATATAATTAAAAAATAGTTAGAACAGTTATAACGATACCTATAGTAAAGAACAAAATACACCACAGTATAAGCAAATATATTGGATAATGAGTTTAAATATATAAAGAAACTAAGCTAGCCTACACAATATATTAAGCTCTGAGTGTCTTCCCTGCTTCCAGGCCACCGTGCTCACCGCATGCGGCTGCGCCCCACCACCATGCGGCTGCGCCCCGCAACCATGCGGATGCGCCCCACCATCTTATGGCTGCGCGATCCCGCAACCTGTGCCCATATGTGGCTGCGGCTGCGGCTTTTAACAGCTAAAAACACAAGCTGATTTGGTGTTGACGGAAAATATTGGCAAATAAATGTATAATTAAGAAAAATATTGGCAGTTGTTTTGTCGTAGAAATGTATAAATCAAGAAAAAATTTGACCAGTCAAATAGTATGAAAGTATTGGCTTGCCTTCAAGTGCCACAAATGCGTATTCATTTATTTATTCATTTTCATAATAATGGTACTTACAACATAACTATACAAGCATTATATAATTATGATAATGAGAAACATAATAATCACAATAATTTCACTTTTTCAGGCTAATAATGTGTATATTTAAAACATCAGTATACAGGGTGTTAATTTAATTGCGTGCCATAGCTTAGGGGCTGTTTCAGTAACGTTAAAGGAGCCCATAAAAAATATTTAAAAAAATCCATCTAAAAAAATCAATAAATCAAAATTCGGCATTTATTGTGATTCCAAAACCTGCGCACTATAACCGAGCGCGCGCGAGTCGCTATAATTGGTCGATGCAACTCGCGTATCGCGCGCGATTGGTTATAGTGCGAGAGACAGCGCATCTCTGGGAATCATTATAAATACCTACCTTCCGACTTTTGTATTTTTTATGTTTTGAGTTGGATTTTCTTATATATATTTTTATGGGCTCCTTATACGTTACTGAAACACCCCTTAAGCTATGGCACGCAATTAAATTAACACCCTGTATACAGCCAGAAAATTGAAAAAAATGACGGTATCAATCTTTTAGAAAAAATATTTACTAATAATAGAATTTAAAGTCTCGACGTTTAGACAGATTATAATAATTGTAAATTCTGTTGTTTCTTTAATTTCAACCAAAATCGAATCTTTATGGCATAAAACTTATATTCAAAATCGTTGCTGTAATGTAAATGGAAATATTTTGTTTCAATTGGCATACTTATATTGGAGAAAAAAATTAAACAAATAAAATTATTTAGAACTAAATATTATTATTTTCATTTCCCTATATTGATTAAATTATCTTATTATATTATATAATTAAATTATATTTTTTTTTTATAAATGTTGATTTAAAAAAAACACTCCCAGTAGAGCCGGTTTGGTCTACTATCTCAAAAGGTTAAATTTTGTTACATAACTGATTTCCTAAAAGACCAAAATATCAATTAAAAAAAAAAACATTTTTGGCAGTTAATAGAATCGTAAATAATTATTGGCGATAAACTGATTAATTCAATTCAGCCATCCTTCTTTCTTAAATAACCCTAAAAAATGGCTCTAACGCTATAAATACAGGGTGTTAATTTAATGGCGTGCCATAGCTTAGGGGTTGTTTCAGTAACGAGTAACGAACCTATAATAAATATTTTAAAAAATCCAACTAAAAAAATATAAAAAAAGTCGATAGTAAAAATTCCCAGAACTGCGTCTAGCTTTCGCGCTATAACCAAACCAGTGATAGCGTCTCGCGTGGGCTCGGTTATAACGCGAGAGCCAGACGCAGCTCTTGGAATCATAATAAATACTGACTTTTGGTTTTTCGATTTTTTAGTTGTTTTTTTTTTATGGGCTCTTTTTATGTTACTGAAACAACCCCTTAGCTATTAAAGTAACATCCTGTATAGTGTATAGAGAATACACTGTAATTTTGAAGTATGCAGCGCACTAGATATTGCGACAACAACATTAAGTCGTAACGCCCATATAAAGATAAGAAAAGAATTTTAATTAATTTTTATTAATGGAAATAAATTGAATAAATAATGTAACTACAAAGCGCTCAAATCTTCACTATATATAAATAGTTGATTGTGTTGTTCAATGTTCATGTCTTGATTAACGGAGTCATCTTATTAGGCAGCCGTCAAAGGCGAGGTACACCTATATAAGAAAAAAAAATAATGTCTTAAATCATTCAAACATAGATTTAAAAAGAAGAAACTGCCATGTGTGAGTTTTTTGTATAGGAGCCCCCCTCCCCCTTAAATGTTTTTTTTATTCTGTTTTCAGTACTTGTTGTTATAACGGCAACAGAAATACTTTATCTAGCCCAGGAGCCGTATTTATTTATGAATAACTCGAATTGAATTCGCATACGTAACTTTCGCACGCGTTTTTCATACAATTTAGGTAACATACGATTGGTTAGTCTTTCGTATGCGAATTTGATTCGAGTGATTCAAAAATACGGCTCCTGCTCTCACCGTTCATGAGATACAGACAGACGGACAATTGAGCCTATATGGTTATGGTTATGGTAGAGGAATATGGTTTCGTTTTTTACCCTTTGGGTACGGAACGCTGAAAAGAGATCCGATTGCACAAGCACAAGCAAACATTTTTTTACAATAAAAAAATAGTACAAGTTTTGGTACTTATTCAAAATGTTTAAAACATAAAATAGCACCGTGAGCTCTAAATATCATCATCATCATCAGCCACAACAGTCCACTGCTGGACATGGGCCTCCCCGGCATATGGTATATGCCATACTCACCACGCTTGGCAGGCGGGTTGGTGAGCGTAGTAGAAGTTTTCCATTCACAGGGAACGCTGCTGCCCATTCCCTGGATTTGTCCCTTAGTCTCCTTTTACGACACCCGCAGGAAGTTATGGGGTTATGCTATTCTAACCTGGCACCACACGAGAGCTCCAAATAGGTATAGATGGATTAAAATTTAGGCCCGTATTTATAATCAACTCTCAAGAGTGACAGCGAGTTTGTGTTCGTATCAGAAATGTCATTCCAGTATAAAATTACCTGTCAAATCCGCACTCAATATTGCTCTCAATCTTGAGATCGCTTTATAAATACGAGCCTTAGTGTGATTTATACATACAATGGGATTATAAATTATACCAATTATTTTAACTATTATAAAACAAAATCATAAAGGGCAACGTTCGTTAACATTTTTTTTATTCTTGGAAGCAGCCCTTTGTTCTATTATTTCAAAATTATATGAAACGTGTTAACAGAAATCCAAAAGAAAAAAACCGGTCAAGTGCGAGTCGGACTCGCTCACCGAGGCTTCCGTACCAACTTGGGGGTATTTTAAGCGAATATAGAACCCTCCCTCGAGCACCCAGACTTTTTTCAACCAAAAATATCAACTGGACTAAAGGACAAACTTAAGTTTGCTGTTGTCTCCATACTTAGATAGGGAGTTTGTAATCCTTTTTTTGGTGATATTTTAAATAATTTACAATTTTTAGTTTTTTTTCTTTGATTGTGCTATTAGACACTGCTTCATTCAAAATTTTATGATTGTAGGTCCACGGGAAGTACCCTGTAGGTTTTTGAATCTTAAGGAAGGCAAAACCTATAGGGTACTTCCCGGTGACCTAGGATCTTGAAATTTGGCAAGAATCAACGTCTCCTAGCACAATCAAAGGAAAAAATCCAAAAACTATATTTTATACTTTTAGTATAATAATAATGGTAGGTACCCAAAATCGCTGGAGTAGTTAAATACATTATTTCAGAAAAATGTTAAAATAAAAATATCGGTGATTTATAATTGTAATGTACTGATGTAGGTACAGTTAAAAATTGTCTAGGTTCGACTGAGACAGAGACAAGAGACTAGAAATCCATGGCAGATTAAAAAATAAAAATAGTTTGAATAAGCGCAGTAGGCAATATTGCGTGTAAAGGACAGCGTACCTCAAACTGATAGGGGTTGTTCAATCAACGAAACTGAACAAAACTGAACAACTTTCACCAGAAAATTCGTTAAGGAAATAAAATATTTTTATTTTATTTTTTCATTTTCTGAAAGTTATTGAGCAACTCGTAACTGTCAGTTTGCGTTACGCTTTCCCTTACACCCGGTATAAAAGACAAACAAAATGTTACTTTTGAAGACACCTTGTAGGAGGTTCATAGGTAGTTGAACTGGCATTGTGGCCAGGGACTGTATAGGGTTGGCAAAGGACCCAAACGCAGCGTTTGGATCCATCTGCGGTCTCGCTGATGCTAGGGTTGCCACTGAAATAAAAATAAAATATAAATTACACGTTTAACATTACACGCATAAAGACACGCCTTTATCCCTTACGAGACAGGCAGAGCGTAAACGCCTTATTAAAGGCATTTTTTGCCACTTCTGAAAAATATTGATGTCATTCATAGATTGAAATGTGTAGCGCTGCTATAGTGACAAATTTCAGCCCATTTCTTAGTTAAACTACAATACACTAACAATCCCTTTGTTGACATCTACCTACAGCATGTCTGGAACGAGAATCAGCTGGCACATTCTATGTTTATCTATAACTCCCAGTTCAGCATGGAAGATCGTACAGTTCAACATAACCTAAAATCACACCTATGTACGGAACGGAGTAGGCAGAGTAGAAACAGCTGAAACTGCAATAATTTATTTGTGATTCCTAAACTGGCATGATTCACGTATTAGTTATTATTTAGTTAATATTCACTGTACAGGTATCTCTGTTTTAAAAACAGTTTTAGCTAAATTTTGAATAAACTTGTAGTCAAAAATTATATTTACCCTTCTATTTTCAAGAAATTTGTTTTAATTTAGAAATTAGCTACATAGTCAACTAATTAAACAAACATTTAACAATACTACTTACCAAAAACAAATAACAAGAAGAGAACTATATTCGATTTCATTATGTAAAGCGTCATTTTGCTTTTCTTTTAGCTACTGATCTGGAAAAATATTACTCATATTTATACAGACTTTGTTATTGTAGCGGTTTTTCTTGGAACCAATTCACATATAAGTAAAACGAATTATTATAAAAATATACGTATAGGGTACATTTCACCTAAAAAAAATAGATCTATTATAAGTACTATTTATACATAAATATTTTTTATTTAGGCCCGTATTTATAATCAGCTCTCAAGAGTGACAGCGAGTTTGAGTACGTATCAGAAATGTCATTTCAGTACAAAACGGTCTGTCAAAACCAGACTTAATATTGCTCTCAATCTTGAGATTGCTTTATAAATACGAGCCAAACATAAAAAAATTATATCACAGAAACAAAAAATAATATATTTCTCTACATTTAGATTATTCGCATTTCTTGAAAATTTACTGTCAACTTGAATATAATACACACACATACGAGTAACTTTCAGTACCTATTTCAAATCAAAGCCCTCGTTCTTTTTACCCTTGTACTTATTAAACCTTGTAACTAATCTTATAACTTCAACCAACAACTAGCTTCTACTGAAATATAAAATATTCTCAAGTAGGTAGCCATAGAAAATTGAAATAAAAATATCAGTTTGCGTTAAGTTGTTTACACTTGATATTTCAATGAATTCGGCAATTGGCTGTTTCGTGTTTACCAGTCCGCGAAGTGTGCCTTTATTTCGGCCAATGGGCGATTTCGGGGATTGTGCGTAACACATATACCCTTATGTTACACGTTTTATATTCATTCTATCTACAATGAAATGCAACATGCTTAATGTCTTTGATAATAAAAATTCAAATATGATTTCTACCGTAATATAGTACACCTACTTGCGTAGCTAGTAAATTGAATAGAAGTAAATAGCCACTTATATAAGATGTTTTACTCTATATAAAGTTTTATTTACCTAAATACCAAACAAATCTAATACAACATAAACCAGATTCACTGGCTCTATAAGTTTCCGCCAAAAAGTTCCCGCCAAGTCTAAGTTCGGGTACGACGGCAGCCATCTTTGTTTTAGTTGGGAATGTTCGGATACACAACGCAGTCTCGCCCGCCGCGACCAATGACGCGTAAAAATAATAGTTTTGTTGTTCTGTAATAGTTTTATTAGCTAACATTATCAGCTAGTCCTTGTACTTAATTTTTACTTCGTCGTAGATACAGCACTTTTCTCTGCTACACTATGACTATGAGTCACTCTTATATAAATATTTAAAAGAGACTCATAGTAAGATATAGTACAGTCAACAACGCCTTTAGGGTAACAGGGCTGCTCCAAACCAATGAAGTTTTCTCGGTTAATTGTGTATGCTTTTTCATGATATTTCGTATAGTTGTGCAGATTATTAAACTGTACAAGTTTATGAAATTTTATCTAAATATATAAATAAACAGCTGAGACAATTCCATTGGTTTAGAGCAGCCCTGTTACCCTAAACGCGTTGTTGACTGTATCTACTATGAGTCACTCTTATTTAAATACTTAAAAGAGACTCATAGTATAGTTCTATTTTTAAGACCAAGTAAAAACTAAGTACTATATTTCCTCTTGTGTATTACGATTAATATTAAATAATCGTAACACAGGAAGTATGTACCTACCTATAATATACAGGGTGTAAGGGACAGCGTCCCGCAAACTTATAGGGGTTGCTCAGTCAACGATACTGAACAACTATCACCAGTTTTTTTTTTCAGGAAATGAAATAAATAATTTGCTTTTCCATACAAATTGTCGGATCGAGGCGGTCACTTTGTATGAAAAAGCAATAATTTTTTTTCATTTCCTGAAAAAAAAACCCGGTGATAGTTGTTCAGTTTGGTTGACTGAGCAACCCCTATCAGTTTGCGCGACGCTGTCCCTTACACCCGGTATATCTCGACAAAAAGAGTAGTAAAATGTAGAACAGGCCAGTGTCTTTTGAAAAAACGTGTACCTATGTATGGCATTTTAACTTTACTTGATTTTCAAAGATGTGCTAAAACATAATCTGTATACAATATGATAATTATATTTTTACCACATTATTTTAACCTTACAGAACAGAATACAAATATAATGCAGATATGAAGGAAGAAAATACAAGGAAAAAATGACAGGAATACAATGCGTGATACTGATACCACTATGCCACCCCTCAATCTATTCAATCAATCTTGAAAATCGACTTATTCATATATAATAGAATTGTTACGCACGCAATTTCCTGCGCCAACAAAATAATAAGAAAACAACATGTTAACGAAACAAAACAAAAGCAAATATGTTTATCCATCCATAGATCCATACTGCTTAGGTACTAAACGGGGTGTAAGGGACAGCGTACCGAAAACTGAAAGAGGTTGCTCTGTCAATGAAACTGAAAACTATCAGCAGGAAATTCTTTCAGAAAAAAAAATGGCTTTCCCATACATAACGGTAATAACCGACGCGAGGTTTCCCGAAGGACATATATGTGTCGTATAGGAAGATTTGATAATTCGAAACTTCGCGAAAATCCTAGGGAACCCTAAAATTAAAAAAAAATGCGTGGACAGTCTTAAAAGCTGAATTAAATACATGACCATCATTATCAGTGCTATTGAGCTTGCCCAGGGCGGGACTAAGTTTCTCATTTATTTCCAGTCCGTCTCATTGACATAAACTTTTAATTATAAAACTCTGAATGCATTTAGCAGAAACTCCGTTAAACGGTGCTCTTTTTCAGATTTTATTCAGCCTTTTTTCAGCTTTTTTACAGCTGTGTACCTAAAGCTTTTTCAGCGAGTCTAGTAGTTTTGTGTTAACTGTTGTGAATGGGTTTTTTGAGCAGGTTTTTTTATGTCTTTAGCATAACTACCTGTGTGGTTCAGTAGGTGAGGCATCAATCTAGAGGCAGCAGGTTCGATTCTCAAGAAAAACATACAAAGTTGATATTTTACTTTTTTATTTAATTGCACAATTCCGATACCTATACTATATTGGACATCCACATTTTACACGATCCGATATTATACCGGGTGTAACGGACAACGTACCAGAAACTGATAGGGGTTGTTCAGTCGACGAAACTGAACAACTTTCACCAAGAAATTCTTTCAGAAAATTAAAAAAAAACTGCCTTTTTCGTACAATCTCTCTGTCTGATCGAGGTGGTCATATTGTATGGGAAAGTATTTTCTTTTCATTTCCTGAAAGTATTTCCTGATGATAGTTATTTAGTTTTGTTGACTAAGCAACCCCTATCATTTTCTGATTCCCTTACACCCTTATGTACGATGCAATCCATTATTTTTCCACATCATGATTTTACAGTATTACTATTTATAATATAAAATGTTGTTTTAAACACAAATTTCCTTGTTTTCAGATATTTCGTGTGGCGTATCAACCTGGATCTTAGTAAGAGGTAAGCCACTAAGCCATCATTAATTTGTTATAACCTAACCTAACCTAACCTAATCGACTTTCAGTGACTGTCATGCACAGGACTTGTTTAAGTGCCCAATAATTCTTTCAGCCCTATTTTGATGGGACAGTAAGTATGACCAACAGGATAGGTAAAAGAAAAATCTGATGCATCTAACAGCGTGGACATGGAATTTTCGGACACATGATCAACCTTTGTCCTTCTTTTTTTATTATCGTGTGTGTTTCGAGTCGATCGACGCGATGAACCCTGGTGTCAAAGTATTAAACCGCCTAATATCACAGCTAATAGGCCTCTGTCAAGGTTTACGTAACTACCACTATCAAAGACAGTGACAGGGACCGACGGCTTAACGTGCCTTCCGAAGCACGGAATCCTTTTTTTTTTTTACAATCAGGTGTAAAAACTACCAATTGTTAACTTTAGCTCAAGGCAGCTACAGTGAAATTGTATGATTTATAAAATAATATTCCTAATAATAAGTCATATTCAATTCCAATTTCTCCCAACACAATGATAAATGACGAAATACCACTAAAGAAATAATGATGGCGGCATTACGGGCCGCCATAATTCTAAATAAAAAATCAATTTGTCGAACGTAATACCATGGTGTCCCATGGGAGGGGTGCAATGGTACTGGGGTGGCCTTTTTCCAGCTTTTACACTTTGCGCCCATGATTATAATACGCGGTGGAAAAGTCAAACTGAATTTAAGGTGATTCCTACCGGCAAATGGTTGTTATTAAAAGGATATTTCTCCTAAACGAATCAATGGAAAATTCTGAAAAAATAAACATCTAAGAAATTATTTTTCAGTTCATGGTCTACAATTGCAACATTTGAAAATGTTCTAAGTAGTTCATAAATAAGTACGCTAAAAAAAACTGAAAGTAATGCGCTTTCACGGTTCCTTCGGGAAATTATCCGTATTATGATTATCTAAAATTGATACATGGCATTTTTTAATCCGGCGCTCAGTTTTATGGAATTTGCTGTTTTGCGCACATTTTTGACGCGGCCACGGACGTAACCGCCACGGCGTAGCGCGCGCTGATTTGAACGATATTCTAAGGCATTACGGGCGATGGTTGCATATCTTGAAATCAACCTTCTTAACTGCCGTGGATTACGCCTTAAGTAGTGAGACTTTTGGAACAAAATAATGGGCTACGATTTGGGAACATCAGCTGTTGATTTTCAAACTATTCGGTTACAACCGCGGATAAATAGTTTTCCCGCATGGTGCCGGGTTAGAATAGCATCACCCCATAACTTTCTGTGGGTGTCGTAAAAGGCAACTAAGGGATAAATCCAGGGAATGGGCAGCAGCGTTCCCTGTGAATGGAAAACTTCTACTGCGCTCACCAACCCGCCTGTCAAGCGTGGTGAGTATAGCATATCTCCCAATTTTGGGGAGGCCCATGTCCAGCAGTGGACTGTTGTGGCTGATGATAATGATGATGATAAAGTAGTATTATGTACTTCTCCAAGTTACCATCTATCGTCTTGCTTAATACTAAAATCGGTTAAGCCGTTTAGATGTGAAAGAGCAAAAAACAGACAAACATAGTTATTTTCGCATTTTATAATACTCAATACTCGTAGGTAGTACCTAAGTGGCAAAAATAGTTTTGAAATTAATTAGCCCGAATTCATCCCTGTATCTACTAGGACAGACTGACCACTATTCAGTCTATGCCCACCTTTACTATTACGACTACTATAAGTTCCCGGAAAACGTATTCAAGAATGTAAAAAATAAGTGAAAATACTACGCCATTCAATGCTCAAGAAGTTTGTTTGTAACTATACGAAACTATTCGTTAGTTCAAATCGAACAACGACCCGATAAACCCTGGTGTCAGAGTTTTCAAACCGTAGTAACACAGTTATAGGCCTCTGAAATGGTTTCAGTAACGACCAAATGAAAGACAGCGACCGGGACCGTCGGCTTAGCCTGCAATGGCCTAACCAAACTGGGGAAAACCTCACAAAGTGATAAATTGACAAATATCATCTTTTTGTGTGTGTCCCTGGGAATCGAACCCAGGACCTTCGGATCGAGAGCCCATGTCTCAGACCACTAGACCACGGAGGCAGTCGCGTCGTTACTAACAATATCAGGTGGCTCGGCGAAATGTTTCTCTATCTACACTACAAGGGCTAGCTATAGCTACTACTATCCATACTTCGACTATATGGGCATAAATGCACCCCAATAAAAGTAGCATACGCGTTTTCCTATGCTAGCTTTAGTGTGTTTTACAATCCCGGGGAGAGCGGACGCGTGTGACGCTGCGTTTTAAACGCGCGCGAAAAGATTGACGCGGGAAACTGTTAATTTTTTTAAATAGTGTTTTATACTACTCTGTGAATCAATTATGAGCCAATTTTTATAATTTCTTTCTTTTTCTAAAAGTTTTTTTTTAAATTGGGATCTTTTGTACTTTTGAAGTGTTTTTAAAATTTTATGTGAATGTCAAAGTTGAACAAAAGTTTGTGATAGTGTGACATCAAAGGGACTGTTTACAATTCCTATAATTTGTAAGTACTTAATTTTATGAAGTGAAAAATTCTTTAGCGGCGTTGTGCACTTTTTGGGATGGGTAAAAAATGTTAAACTCGCGTCATCCAATTTTTACCTTATTTAGCTCTCTCTAACTAAAATTGGGTACTTGACTGGGTAGCTTAAAAAATTTAAAACGTTTATACTTAAAACTGATGGCTAAAAATATTGTGGATTTCATTCATCATTTAAAAAAAATGCACATTTCGATTTTAACAATCGAATTAAAAGTATATAAGTTATTGATTTGATTAGTCAATATTTACTTAAATGTGACGTCATAATTTACTATTTTCATACAAAAACGCGTTTTTGACATTTCATAAAAAGTTGTTGATTTGACTAGTTGGAAAGTAGCCAATTGCTGTGCCCTTGCAGGGCGTCACATAAAACTGAAACTGTAATACTTTTAAGATCCTTTGTGTTGTGACTTGCAATAAACAATTGAAATTGAAATTGAAATTGATCCAGTGCGTTTTAGAAACCTACTAGCGCCATTTTTTGAGTTTTCCCTTCGGCCGGCACTCACGGAGTGCAACTCGTTTTTTTTTTTACTATTTCGATGATATCTCCATAAGAGTCCATGAACCTATTCAAATTCTTCAAAATTACAAAATTTAAATTACATAGATAATGATAGTTACACACGTAGGTATACATACAGGGAGTAAAAAATACTTTATTGTGTGAACATCATAAAACTGAACAACTTTCCCCAAGGAAAATACGTAAAAATGAGAAAAAATATATTTTAACCCTCTCATACAAAATTACACCATTAATTATTGTATGGGAAAGCCTTTTTCCATATTTCAATGATATTTCTATGATTCTCAAGGAAAATTGTTCAATTTAATGTTTTTATCGCTCATAGTTCAGCTTTTTGAAAATCTTACCCTTTAATCTGACTATGACGCTGTTAACCTTAGTGAGACTGTTCCAGGTTCGATTAGGACAATGCAGGAGAAATTAATTAATCAGACTTTGACTCTGTTGACCCCGGAACGAGCAGAATTCATCTCTGGCGTGGATTGGCGTAATTCAGTAATTCTGTGTATTTCCACATCAAAATACCCCATACCTCGCCTTGGCAAATTAAACCATGCAAATTGATGCTGCGTTGACGCGGGACAGTGGGTGGGCTAGTTGCAGCAAAATGGGTGTGTTTGCTCCGTATTTGGGAATGCCAGTGCTAGTCCCTCCAATGTCCAAAATTGTTCTGCTTCCTCTTATGGATTTTCGAGTCGACTTACGAACCGATGAACCCTATGATGTCACACATTTTTATAAACCGCCTATGAGCACAGCTAAAAATAAGCAAATCTTATATTTGAGCTCACTCAAATGTCACCTCTAGTCTAGAGTTCAAAGTATGTACCTACATATTTGTTGACAGAAATGGTTGCAAATATTCCAGGTGCTAAAAAAAAGTATCTACATGCACATGCAACAGTATCACCAATTACTTTTTGGACAGTCGAATTTTTATCCTAACCAAACTATCTCCTCGAAACCCAATGTCCGGGAGTCCTGGGTTCGATTGCCACGGGGAAACACAAAGTTATATTATCAATCTTGATTCATCACTTTATGATGCTTTTGTTTAGGATGGTTTGGTTAGGACAATGTAGGCTGAATCACCATTTTTCGGAGAGCAGGTTAAGCCATCTGTCCTGGTCGCTATCTTTGATAGTGGTTGTTGCACAAAACATGTCAGAGGCCTATTAGCTGCTCTATTAGGCTGTTTAATAACTATGACACCAGAGTTCATCGAGACATGCGTCGACTCGAAAAACCCACACGATAAGAAGTAGAAATCTGCAAAGCACAGTCTGAACCACTAGCTCACTATTCCACTGGCTCGATGTGAACGAGGCACAATAGTATTTAAGCTACAGTGTAAAACAATTTTCAATCTGCACTGTTAACTAGATCCAATCCTGCCAAATTGAAAACTGTAGCCGCCTGTACGTACAGTCACAATGTACCAGGTCGACATGGAGCGCTATATTTGACTAATTACGTTTGCCTACATTTTGGTCTGGATTGTGCTACTAAAGCGCTATTATATATTCTGTGGTTTCGTTGCTAACTACGACGTATAGTTGTTTTATCTGACAACAGCCGCTTTGCCATACTTGTGTGTGTATGTGTATCTACACGCACATTACCTAGTGGCACAGTAAACCTGTAGTGTAGTTACGCACACAAGGGCGCGTTTCCGTGCGCACACGCACAACCACAAGTATGGCCGATCAGCAGTAAAAATTCTATACAATGGCCTCGATTCACGCCGTCCAGTTACTAATTAGTAGCGCTGTCACTTTCTTATATTTGACATAAGAACAGGATAGCAAATAAACACATGTGTTTGACATTCCTAATCTGACATTAGATTGCTTAAATTTGACATTAGATTGCTTATTTAACGTAAAATAAGGAACATGCCCTATATGCTCGGTTCTTATTTAAAGCAGCTTATGTCAAATTAGGAACGTCAAACACATGTGTTAATTTGCTATCCTGTTCTAATGTCAAAGTAAAGAAAGTGACAGCGCTATCTTAAAATTAGTTAAGAATGTGGCGGCCAGAATCGAGGGCATTGGCGGCAATTCTGGACGCACTATTCCTTAACTACTACTAAGAATTAGTATTATTTCCGCGAGAATTGACGCCACATTCATATAACCTGAAGTAGATTCCTAATTTAGCCATAATTAGCTGTTACTAACAGGCGATTTCCCCGTTTCGTGCCGGGTTAGAATAGCATCACCCCATCAATTCCTGCGGGTGTCGTTAGAGGCGACTAAGGGATAAATCCAGGGAATGGGCAGCAGCGTTCCCGCCGTGAATGGAAAACTTCTACTGCGCTTACCAACCCGCCTGCCAAGCGTGGGGAGTATGGCATATACCCCCAATTTTGGGTAGGCCCATGTCCAGCAGCGGACTGTTGTGGGTGATGATGATAAACAGGCGATTCAAAAACTCTGATACCTGACTCGAAAACCCGCTCAAGAAAGAAGAAGAATGTAAATCCTCAGTTTTACCACATATTCATAGCAACGCCTCCATCCCTTACGAACAGGCGGAGTTTCAATAGCTCATTATAAAAAGTTTTCGACGTATCTTACAAAATATTTCCTAAGATAGGTAGGTAATAATTTCAGATAGGCACGCTACTGGTATAAGGCTCGTATTTATAAAGCGATCTCAAGTTTGAGAGCGATATTAAGTGTGGATTTGACAGGCCGTTCTGTACTGAAATGACATTTCTGATTCAAACTCAAACTCGCTGTCACTCTTGAGAGCTGATTATAAATAGGGGCCTAAGTTATCTAAGTATTTTACGCTAGCGCTTAGCGCTAGGTACATTGTATGTTTTTATTTTAGCGCTCCCAGTCCAGCATTGAAGTAACTTTATGCGAAATAACTAAAATAATCTAGCTAATAGTGCTATTGGTGCCGATTCTGTTGCAAAACCGAACTTAACTTATTTTAGTTAGATCCTGTCACTTTCTAAAATTTGAATAAAAATAGAGACAGAAATACAACAGCTGGTTATAATTCTGCCAAAGTGACGTTGCTCGCCTTAAATGTGCCTTAAATAAGGTGGCATGCGCGATGGTGTCATCTTACTTTAGGCGTTAAACGTCACTTTGACAGAATTATAATTATCTGTTGTGATTCTGTCTCTATTTTATTCAAATTTTAGAAAGTGATAGGATAAACTAAAATTAGGTAAAGTTCAGTTTACAGCAGAAACGGCACCATTGCTTCTTTGAGGCACGACATAGCAATATCTTGACATTAAATATTGACGTTCTTTTCTGTTTTCTCGTGATAGAAAATGACATACTTACCTACTTATATTAGTTAAATCGTGATTTTTGGAGTTTGGAGACATTGGTCAAGAGTATGTTTGGTCAAATGTTTTTGCAACTACGAATTGCTACCATTATTAACCTTTTTGACCTAACTAAAGTTTAAGGTCATCTACAGAGTGAAGCATAAGCTTGTAGATAAGATAGTTTCGACCCTGAGACTTCAATAAAAACAATATGATCAATTATTTTATGACAACAATTATTATATTTGCTTTGCTGAAAAACTTTTAAAAAAATACAGACGCGGCCCCTGTAAAATCAATAGATAGGCCTGATTTTATAAACTCTGAATAAATTTATGTCTAGAAATCGAAAATCAATCATTCACCTTAAAGATCCAATCCCACATAAATGAACGCATTTAAGATTCTTTTGTATCCCCAATCCCCGATCTCAAAATTCGATAGAAATATTTCCGCAGACGATTAATTGTGAACTGTCAAATGGTATAAAAGTCTGGAATATTCTGTAATATCGGCATTCCGCAAAGATATTTGATCACATAAACTTTAAAATGGCGTCGGAAGAATCCCAAGTATTGTAACTTTGGTGAGTTATCGAACTGCCCCAACTTTGGATAGGCGACTTTACCTTCTAAGTGGCTGGATTTTGAATAAATGTGATTCCAACCAGATTTTATAACGTTAAAAATAATTCTGGCACATACGGAAATTTAAAATAAAAAATAGGCTGTTGTCTTCTCAGCATTAAAAGTGATTTTAGACTCTAAAAGTTACCTAAGAGAAAATATTATAATATGGTTTTTATAAGTATGTGTCGTAGGATGATTTGATAATTCGAATCTTCCTGATATTTTCCAGTAAAATTTTACAATAATGGTTTGATCATTGTCAAATCTTACTGAAAAAGGTCAGTATTTTTGCGAAAAAACTCATCGTTCTAGTAACATTTGATATCCTTGACTCTGATGGGCTAGATTTTTCCTTACTTATTTAATCTTATTCTGATTGACATTTAAAATGTCAACCAATCAGAAGAGATCTTGTTTTGGGTGCGCGCGCGAAGAGATCTTGTTAAGGATATCAAATGTTACTAGAACGATGAGTTTTTTCGCAAAACCCTAACATTTGACAATGGTTTCACAATTGTTTAATTATCCGTCTTTTCGCAAAATCTCTAGGATTTTCGCGAAGATCCGAATCATCAAATTATCCTACGACATATACCTGTAAGACTGTTGTTTTTTTTTCTGTAGATCTTGCATGGTCTCTTGCTTTCCTAATGTCATTGGTATATTAATGACAACTGGTATCCCACAAGGTGACATATTAGATCCCTTATTCTATCCAAGTCCTCCCAATCGATTTTCGGTGACGGCGGCCAATCTCTCAAAGATCGACCATCAGTGCGGGCCTAGTTTTTAGTGCCCGATTGTTTACTAGACCACGAAGGCAGTCCCTTATTTTTTTTTTGTTTTCACAACAAACTACAGTAGCTTTATATTTCTTAAACTAATTATTGTATCCCCTTAAAGGCGAGTGGTGCGATCGGAGCGATAAACCCCGACATTGACGTATCACGGGTCAGGTCAAATTAATTACTGGACTAATTCCGATAAAACTCTTGTTAATGACGTCATGGCTGGGTTTTTATTTTACTCCATTTAAATAATCTTGGTAGTTGCTGAGGATATAAATATCTAACCGCCATTTTCAGCACGAAATAAATAAAATAACTGCCTCAGTGGTCTAGTGGTCTGAGCTATGGGCTCCCGATCCGGATGTCGTGGGTTTGATTCCCCCTAGAGAAAATAAAAATTATATTTGTCAATTTATCACTTTGTGAGATTTTACCCCTGTATGGTTTCCTAACTAAAGATTTAGCCCGCAAACTATCTCCTGATTGCTCGAAAAGAAGAAGGATTCCGTACCGTACTTCGGGGACACGTTAAGGGGCTACCCTGAGCCAAGTGGCGCCCTCATCAGTCAAAAAATCATAATTCATTGAAAACACAATTTATCGAAAATCCGGTAGATCAGATTGAAGTAAAGGCAAAGAAGATAATTTAGAACCTCATAAAGTTGAAATTCATAGTTCGTGGTAGTAGTAGTAACAGAAAGAAAATTTGCGAAATACTGCCACTTTTAACACTTTTGGTATCTGTAACTGCTGTAAACACTGAATCATGAATTTATAGTGCTTAAACTAAACTTCAGTACTTATATTTTAAACTGATCTACCGGATTTTCGATTAATAGCGTTTTCAGTGAGTATTGATATTTTTACTGATGAGGGCGCTGGCGGCACCGGGGATCCCCTTAAGCCTTAAGGTTCCGGTCGCTGTCTCAGTCAAACCATGTCAGAGGCATATTAGCTGCTATTAGGCGATTTGCAAACTCATGACACCAAGGTGCATCGCAGCTTTGTAAAGAATGTGAGCAGTGTTTCGAAGGACACAAACATTGGTATGCGAAATAGACAATGTAGGTTAACAGAATTGTTGTCCTTGGTCATCAATACAAGAACAGAGTTTATTAGACTTTATTTTTGTTTGCGGGCTTGGCTTTTAGGGAGGGGTGACTCAACTTTAATGGCTATTATTGACATCAAATATCTATGTCGTAGAAGGAATTGGTAATTCGAACCTTCGCGAAAATCCTAGGGATATTGCGAAAACACGGATAATTAGAAAGTGGTGAAAATGTTGTTTAATCTTACTGGAAAAAGATAGTTTTATTGCAAAAAAACGAGTTCTAGCAACATTTGATATCCTTAACTCTCATTTTCTAAATTTTTGCTTACTGATTTAATGTTCTTCCATGCTGGGTTGGGAGCGATAGAAAAACATAGAATGTGCCAGTTGCATCTCTTCCCGGCCGGGCATGCTGTAAAAACTAACTAAGGGATTCGAGAGTTTCAGTATATTTTATTAAAGGCGATGGGCTGACAACCTGTCACTACAACACAATATACAACGCGTAACAGAAAGGATATATGCATCGAGAAATGTGTGAATCTAACAAACGAAAAAAAAAAATGTGACCTTTCATACAAAATGCATCAGCTGATAGCGTATTTAGTATGGGCAGTCAAAAATTTCTTTTCGTATTTCGACCTATGTTCCTTAGGGAAAGTTGTTCAATTTCATGGGTAGATTCACACATTTCTCGATGCATATACCCTTTCTGTTACACGTTGTATAGTCTATCTTAAACAACCCTCAAAACTTGTTAGACGTTGCGGAACGACCTTTGTCTGGGTCGTTGAAGCTCTGCCTATCCCATTAGGGATACAGGCGCGATAGTATTTATGTATTTAATGTTATTCTGATTGGTTAAATAACATACGTTATTGTTGTTGACATATAAAACGTCAACCAAATCACAGGGATCTTGTTTTGGGCGTGTTGACTGACCAATCAGCATTCTTATTTCATAATAGCTAAGGGGCCTGGCAAATAGGAAGCGGTGCGGCGCGGGTGAGGCGGAGGCACGTCAATTTTGTATGTAATTTACGTCTGCGCAGCGCAGCTTGGTTTGAAGTTTCTATACAAAAATGACGCATCGGCGACGCAACGGCACCGCACCGCTTTCTATAGGTATTTGTCATGCCCCTAACGTTTCGTTTCGAAATTATCAATAACTATAGTGACTCGTTTTTACGTTAAAAACCTACTTACCTTTGTTCAGTAATATCAGGCAATGTTTTCACCATTGTCTAATTATCCGTGTTTTCGTAAAATCCTTAAGATTTTCGCGAAGATTCGAATTATCAAATCTGCCTACGACATCTACATAACCATAGCTATAAGTCCGTATTTGTTATTTAGTCACTAATAGAAATAGAAAAATGGTGTGCAAATTAAGTTGAAAGGGAAATCATGTTTCTACGTTGTAGGTATTTCTAAATTCTCCTGTCTGTGCTGCTGCCTGGTATGGAATTTCGTTGGTATAATTTTTTTCTGTTAATTGGAACAATTTTTTACTTTCATCATAATTGTTCTGTGTATGATTGAGGATACAATGCTATCGATACGTTGACGGCACGACTTAAATAAATATTGACTAAAATTATTGCCGTCCCTTTCTGTGAAAGAACATGACTTTATGATAGAAAATGACAGGTATAGACCCATTATAAATCTTTTTAATTTTTTTACACATAGGTTAGGTATATTTTTAAAGTTGCGCTTGATATTTATTTTGTCAGTCGGGACGAAAATTTATACCTAAATTTATACCTATAATATGGGAAAAAGGATTATTGAGATTTTATGTAAACACAAAACAACAACTCTATAAACAATAAAGAAGGAAATATGTTCTTGGCAGTCGATATTTACGTCGTCGCTGTAAAAATGATTTATAATTTTACTGTCAGCACTTCGCAAATCTGTTTATATACGGGGTATAACTACTTTTTTATGCTATACAGTGGCAATGGCAACTTAGCATACGGCCCACCTGATAGTAAGCAGCACCGTAGCCTATAACACCTACTACTATCCCACTAGATCCTAGTGAAATAGCAGAGTGCGTTGCGCACCGTGAGACCTAAGGTGGAATGTCTCTTGTGCCAGTAATTTCACAGGCTCTCTTGCCCTTCAGACCGAAACACAGAAGTGCGAACACTTCTGTTTGGCGGTATAAATAAGCAAGAGGGTAGTACTTCCCCCTTTAAGAAATCTCTGTTTTTTCTCATGTCATGATAACAAATAACTTGGCTAAATATGTGTATAAAAAAACCGGTCAAGTGCGAGTCGGACTCGCTCACCGAGGCTTTCGTACCAACTTGGGGGTATTTAAAGCGAATATAGAACCCTCCTTCGAGCACCCAGACATTTTTCAACCAAAAATATCAACTGGACTAAAAGACAAATTTAAGTTTGCTGTTGTCCCCATACTAGATATAGGGAAAACACTACGAAAATAAGTTTATAATCCTTTTTTTTTTGTGATATTTGAACAAATTTACAGTTTTTAGATTTTTACCTTTGATTGTGCTATTAGACACTGCTTCCTTCCAAATTTCATGATTGTAGGTCCACGGGAAGTGCCCTGTAGGTTTTTGAATCTTGAGGAAGGCAAAACCTATAGGGTACTTCCCGGTGACCTAAGATCTTGAAATTTGGCAACAATCAAAGGAAAAAATCCAAAAAGTATATAGTACAGTAGTGTATAGTAGTGTATATAGTACAAAAAAAGTATTCTTTCACCTTGCAAATATTGAAACAAACGTTCGTAACTTTTGATTGCGAGGACTTAGAAGTATGATTCTTTTACGGCTGCAAGGTACCCTAGACTTGAGTAAGTATACGATATAAAATTCAACTTGATACATTCACGAATTCCTGGGATAAAGGTTCTTGACAGACGGACGGACGGACAGACAGACGGACAACCGAGTAATCCTATAAGGGATCCTTTTTTCCTTTTTAAGGTACGGAACCCTAAAAACGAATTTAAAACAGCAGGCAGAGTGAGAAAGTTCATCAGAAAAAGCTTTTAATAACATTTTAAATTATATAAAAAAGGAGATAATGAATTAAACAGAAGCTCTATGATAATTTGTACAAAATACATTTGGTCACGGTTATTCGACTCAGTAAGTTCACTATGGCGTCACTATAACGATCTATAGATCGCGTGCCGCTCGTTATCAACGTTGATCGTGATCTATGAGCTTGCTATGGTTGTAGGGTGACCATGTATAGGGTTGATGAATTATAGGAAGAATTGTTTTTTGTTTACGATATTATTATCATTTGTTTTTTTTATAGCCTATAGGTCGTCCCACTGTTGGGCAAAGGCCTCCCCTTTGTCTCTCCAGGCGTTATTATTATTATTTTATAAAATGGATGAGAACGTGAGAACGCTGAAGACCGAGCTAAGTGGCGTGCCATGGGAGAGGCCTATGTCCAGCAGTGGACTTGGGATTTTATATGCGGATAAGGATCATAAGATTTGTTGCTAAAGAACTTTTGACTCCAACGGGAACTGTCATCTGGCAGCCTAGATCTTCCTCTAGATAGCAAAAAATTGTTGTTTAAATTCGGTTTACGGACGATAGTATAACGTGATAACGTCATAACAAAACATTAGGCGCAATGTGCTCTCGCATTGGCTCGATCAAGCGTTACGTAACGTATGAAGCGTCATCTTTTTCGTGCATAGGTACAGCCGGTGGTCATCACGTAGTCACGTCAAAAATCTTAAAATAAGAAATTATCTCAAAAACTTGCGACCCCATGGCCACCCCACGATTATCCCATGACATATCCTCGCCACGTGGCCACCACGCGCCGACAGTAACGGATATGGCTTAGCCCCCTTCCCCTGCCCACCCCACAGGGAATAGAGGGGTGTGTTTCGCCTGGGAATCGAACCCGCGGCCTTCCGTTAATTTGTATGCCTTTTCGTCATTCTTTATTGAGTTAAATTTGTTATTTGTTAGTTTAAATGTGATTATGTGATTTTGTTTGCTGGTCTAAATCATTCTAATGGTGATTTTCAGGGTTCCTTTATTTTCCCCTTTTTTCTGTATTATATGTTTGTTTGTTTGACTGAATAAATCTGTCAGTTTTAAACCAATTTTCATGAAAATGTAACAAAAAGTTCAACAACCAAAAAACAAACACAAAAAAAATGTATAAGACAATATAACGTACGTGATGTTTTTTAAATAAGTATTTCCATACATACATACATATAATCACGCCTTTATCCCTAATGGGGTAGGCAGAGCGTAAACAACCTAAACATAGGTCGTTCCGCCACGTCTGACAAATTTTGAGGGTTATTCCAGATGGATCGCTATATTGCTATAGTGACAGGTTGTCAGCCTATCGCCTAAATTACAATACTGAAACCCTCGAATCCCTTAACTGACTTTTACAGCATGCCCGGGAGGATATGCAGCTGGCACATTTTATGTTTTTCTCTCACTCCCAGTCCAGCATGGAAGTATTTCCCACATAATTAAAGTCGTTTTTATTTAATTTGTTTAGTTTGTACGCTTGTCATAATGACCTTTGAATCAATTTGACCACCTCTCCAAACGACCTTATTTAAAATAGTTCATAAAGCAAAAAGTTTTCCCCAACAAAACTATTTTTAATGTGGTGTCAAAGATCTCCTAAAACTTCCAAAGTCAAAATCAAATAATTTATTTCCAAATAGATTCTTACGAAAGCTTTTATAAAGTCACAAGCTAGTCTATTACAAAGAAAATTATATTATCAATGTCACATTATATTATGATGAAGAAGCACGAGAAACTCGCACTTTGCGGCCCCCTCTTCGTTTTCGCCTACTCCTACTTTACTTCCGAAAATGAATCAAAATGTTGATCATGCTTATAACCTAACTACAGAACCTTGTTTACAAATGAGCTTGACACGCTCTTGGCCAGTTTATTTCTTTTCGAAATGGGTGTGTTCTAATTTAGTGGTGAAATTTATTACGTTCAGCAGTTTTGGGATTTGGAGTGACTTAATTAAATTTGGGGCTGCTGTTGTCCAGAATTAAATTTAAAAAATGCGGTTGGAATATTTCACAATGAATTGAATACTTTATGTATTTTTTTTAAATAACAATTCAACAATAATTACAAATAGAATATATCTTCAAGAGCTCCGCATCGAGGCAACGTTCCCAGAAGGCTGGCTGCGTTTCCCCTTTGCACAGCCAAGCTTACACGCTGTGCAAAAAAGCTGCCTGCTCTTGGGTCTGACGTTGCCTCGATGAGGCGCGTTGAAATTTGTTTAAGAAATATACTGCATTTGAACAGTTGTTTTAGGGCGAAAACACACCAGCGTCAACGAACCTTACGTCGTATACAACACACCAATTACGCCGACCGAACCTTACGCGGCGTCTTCTTACGCGCGACATTGATGTTGTCTCATTTTTGTTGTGACATGATGACTTGTAGTTGTAGGTACTTTACGTTGACGGAGAGTTTGGTTCGGCTCGGCGTAGGTAAGATGACGCAAGTGTGTTTTAGGCAATGCAAAAGGCATTGACAGCGTGTTGAACGGAACCTTCGGCGCCGAACGTAACGCTGGTGTGTTTTAGCCCTTAGAGAGACTTTTTTGTTTAAAGTATATTTTTCGCACTTAGAGAAATGTTAATCTGGTTCCCACACCCATAATTATATTATTTAAATTTTAAATGACCACCTTGATTAAACAGGCATTTTCTACGGAAAAGCCAAAAAATATCATTTCCTGGTGAAAGTTGTTCAGTTTCTTTGCCTGAGCAACACCTATAAGTTTTTGGTTCGCTGTCTCTTACACCCGGTATTATCCCTTAGTCACCTTTTACGACTCATATGTTATATGGGTGGAGTAAGAGCTTTCCTAACACCCTTTATTATTCAGGCTGCCCTGATCAACTTTTTCTAGTAGTTTTTGTCGCTAAGTTAGCACTATGTATATTTCTTAAACAAAAAGCTAAAATAATGTTGACACGCGCTTGTATTGTTAGTAGGACAATAAGTGAGACACATAATAGGGATGTAATATAAATGAGCTGAATTAACTCAGTGAGTGATTCAGCCAGCTGAGCATCTGACCTCATCCATGTTCAAGACA
>JARACY010004078.1:0-28873 GCA_029255725.1 Scrobipalpa atriplicella | reverse complement strand
CCAAAGTGACACGCACTTAGGATGTTGAACAGGTCCAGATTGATATAAAATATCAATACAAATTAATGTATAATAGGTACTGATTTCATGGCTCAGTTGACCAAGACATGATGTCATGTCAGGTGTGATAAGTAATAGTTGGATGTCTATTTTGAGAGACATCGTCTCAGCCAAAGCTTTAGGTATAAGTTGACCAGCCATGCTGGAGAGCATCGTATATGAACAGTATGGGTCATGCTTTCTCCATTTATAAATAGTTCAGAAAGTCAAGTATAATTTAGGAGGCCGAAGCCAGTCCCGTATAGTAAAATTACAAATAATCATTCCGCGAGCCAGTTTGTAGACACGTAGATTAGAGTGGTAGGCTAGTGCAGTAAAGATTATTTGTAGGACCTTCATTGAACTTTATAAACTTCTTAGAAAGTCATGCCAATACAGACATAACGAATGCTAGATGTAGAATATGATAGGTTGGGATGGATCATTGGTTGATTCCATGCCGCTCAAATAGACATAAGTCCAGTCAAGTATTCAGGTAGTAATATGGTCTATCATGACCAACTGATCATAAAATCAGCCTTTGTAGTATATAAAATTCACATAAGTGAATAAGAGTAATAACTCCAGACCCGTTCTAGGGTAGTTTAGGATGAGATGGGAAAAGCAGATGATGCATCAATCCCACACACCACATAAGTAGGTAGGTACTATCATATGATTAGTACAAATAGATGACTCGGTGATTACTCCCATTAGTTGGACCTTAGTCCCATAGTTTGTAAATATAAATCCCACACATTGGCAGGTATTCCATTAATTAAAATGGTATAAAACCTACATAGAAGGTAGATATTATCATCGGTGAAGATGAATATTATTTCCAAAGTAATGTTCTAAAGTTTAGAACATACATACATATTTTGTATAGGTAATGTTGTCCATTGGACATAGGTATTTCACAATTGAAGTGAATATAAAATCAGTTCAGTAGTCACTTAAGACTTCTGGCAGACATTTCTGTCAAAGGTTTAAAAACCCAGATTATTTTAATAGGTAATAATACCATATCATCCACTGCTGGAATAAGCAAATTGTAGTTGTAATATGTATGACACATATTATCATAAAAACATAGAATGCAATGTAAAGTTTCAAGATAAATTATAGGTTCCACTGCTGAGCATGTAAGTGTAGGATGAAACATCACCGCATAGTAAGGATGTGGAAAGACAGGAATTTAGGGAATAAGGTAAGGTTAGCCCTGCCTACCTAAACACAATCTAAACCCAAATCTACCCCATTGCCCTAACTCCTAAACCTAATACCTATTTATACATACCGCATAAACCTAGGGTCCAAACCTACCCCCACCTAATAATACCTAAATCCTACTACCTATATATCCTACCTATCATCCTATGAACCTGCCTATTATGTACCTAATACATAAGAAACAATAAAACTTTGTAACCGCATGATAAACCGACCTGCCTACAATTAAATTATACACACAGTACCTAAAGTACTTTATAAATTTAAATATTATTAAATTAGAAGGAGTTAAGAGTTTATAAAATGGAAATAAGGTATTAATTATTATGACAAAATAGTAAATGATTTAAAACCGGCTTTGAGAATATAAAATATTATTGGATAAATATTAATTTATTTTTATCAGGGAGAACCCCTGTAATATAAAGAAAAGAATGATAAAGATGGATTAAATTTAAATAAATGAATTCAGAACAACCTTAAAATTAAATTAAAAAATATGAAATATCTTTAAAAAGATATTTTCAAACAAAGAGGTTTCTGGAATGTGGCCACATTGCAGTTGAAAACATAAAACAAGGTAGGTATGAAGGATAAAATGAGTAGGTATAAACAAGTAAAACACATTGTAGGTAATTTTATTGAAAATAAAACAATGTATGCACCCATACCTTAGAATGCATACAGAATACCTGTATTTTAGGATTACTCATCCTTTAGGATCCTGCTGCTCCATCCACTTGCAACCGCACTCCATAATGTAGAAGAACAGCTGACCCGCTCAGCAAGAACAGCAAGTAGTTGGTAGATATCCAGTGCCTGCAGTCCGAAGAAGGAACAAGTGACAGCTTCCAAATCCATAGTTCAGGATCTCCCGGCAGCATACTCCCCTTCCAGGGACTTCACATCCAGCACTGATAGTTCTTCCACACACTATCACTTTTCACCACCACTTTTAGTTGTTATCACTTTCACTGGTAAAAGTAAACTGAGTTTCCCCGTAGGTAAAATTAAACTGAGTTTCTTCCAAAGTCAAATTAAAACTGAGTTCCCCGCAGCACGGTCGCAGCCGCTTTTATATGATCCCGGCCTCTTTCCAGACCTCGCGAAAGACTAGGCTTTTCCGTCCAGATTCTTCCCGAATATTCGAAAGTCCCTCCAATCTTACCAATTCATTCTGCTACTCTCCACCAGATGTCTCCACATATCCATCCGGATTTTGTGTTGCCATCACCCGACTTCATAAGTTTTACACACAATTCACATACACTATATTTTATTGTTATTATGTGACTAATAAATGCTAATCACATAATACATATGTTTGATAAACTCAAACACATAATAAATCCACCCACTCACTTCACAAAACATCTTCTTTATTATTTTTCCAATTTGACACACCACCATAAATTTGCTCAGACCAAGTATCTTAGATACAGTCTGGCAACTCACCGCCACTTGACACACGCACACATACATAGGAGTAAATCGTTCAGCTGCTCAACATCAGATGGCGTTGCAACAACCATTATCGGACTCGAGCCAGCTGGATCTTTCCAGAACTAACCCAGTACCAACACAGTGGTTGCAAACCCATCCAAATGTATGGATCGTATAATAAACAATACCGAAATAAATTCAGAAATGAATTGTATTTCACACATTATTTAGTATTTAATAGTTTTGTTAAGTAAATACCTATATGTACGCAATAATCCAATTGGTTACACGTACATATCAATGTATTTCAATGAATAATAATGCAAATGTCTTCAAGGTATCCAATCAATAAAACATTCAGTAAATATCGATTGGGTTAAGTTAATAAGGCAGAATCGACCCACCAACAGGCCTATCGATTCAGTAAATAGATTACCCAGATTATTTTACAATGTTGCTCCATAGTAGCACTTTGCAACACCAAACCACATAATCACAATATTCTAAAATGAAAGGTAAACGTGTTGGATTATGAAGTAAATAAACAATTAATGATCATATTGATTTCATACAAAATGCGTATTTGAACATAATTCGACCATAGGTTGACAACCCCTGGTTTTTCTGTTATCATACTGCTGTCTCACTCACTCATTACAGTATTATTCCGCCATCTAGTATCGAATAGAAGAACTGCACTACACTTCCTGTCTTTTAATATTCGTTTATGGATTATGTTTTAGCAATCCAATATCTGAATTGATTTAAAATATTTAGATATTATTTCTAAGACTAATATTTAGACATCAAATATCACGTATTAGACATATTTAAAATCTAAAAAGTCAACTGAACATCTAGTTGACATAGCTATGCTAGACTCGTAGTTGTTACCATAGTTACTAACAGATGGCGGTAGTATGCAGTTTTGTAAAAAAGATAGATCGATTTGATATAATATTCAGTTAAAATTGAGATATGAAGCTATAAAATCATTTAGAAAATATTAGAAAAATGTAATAAAATTATAAAAAGAATTAGTAATTGATCAAAACTATGCTTTAGTGCCATTTTAGACAGTATCTTGTAGATTGGTGTTAAATGTTTGAAAATAAGGTTTAGGGTAGGATTAATAGTCAGGATATATTTAGAATTCTTAGAAGGAATAGGAAAGGAGTTATTTAATCGATTACAATTTGGTTTTATTTAGATTTTAAGAAGGAGAGAAAGGTTTTTGTAATAATTCTCCTATCGCTTCAATAGATGGCGTTAGTTATATTTTAAAACATATTCGGGTTAGGTAGCCGACCCTAGATCCGTTACAATCGCCCCCTATTTTTATGAGAACAAATCGTGTTTTAGATCGAATGGAATAAAATTTTACTAATGTTCTTATGCCAAATAAGATTCCAGACAAATCTCGCCCCCAAAATTTTATTAAATTTGGTCAAAACCGATTTTTCGAATAAAAATACACTATTAACACTAAAACGAACAGACACCCCATAATAACTAAATATTTAAAAATGATAAAATATGCAAACTGTCGCCCCGCCCCCACAATAAATAAATTCCTGTGCTTTAGAGAACAAGGAATATTTATTTTTAAAATGCATAAAAAACCCCTCGCCCCATGATAAATAAGTATCTGAAAGATCAAAGATCATTTAGTATGTAAAAAATTAAAGTTGTCGCCCCCATGATTAATGAATTTAATTATCTTGAGAATAATGAACACCTTCTAATAATCCCCAAACTTAAGAACATGACCCGCCCCCATAATGTACAAGTTTATAAAACCCCGATTTACCAACTGCTTTAAAGAAATTTCGTGAATGTCCGAGTAATTTCAAAATTATTTATTGCAAGTCATGGAGTATGGTATAGGCATTGCCGATAGATTGCTCATGTAAAATACCTATCTAAGATATATAAACTATTAACATTCTGAAGTGAATTATTCTCAATCTCTACGCAATCAAGGAACACACATAGGAATTTGAGTTCAACTTTAATTTATGATTGATAATTTTATTATATTGCTAAAACTCATCCAAGTGATCCGAGAGACCAGCCTGCTCTCATAATCAAATAGGTTAAAAATGTATCAGTTTAACATTTAGCTAAGGCTAAACAATAAATATTTTATTGAGCAGGTTTATAGAACTTAAATCAAGCATTTAAGTCAAATCTAGTGAAGTTTGTTGTGTGTTGTGGAGAGCGAATGAGTAAACAACAAACTCTCGGCCAAAGAGAAGCTGGGAACCCACTGCTTTCCTCCTGAGTAGTCTGTAAGTTTACTTTGAACTTCAAGGATAGTCACCAAGAAGCCGTGAGCAGATGCGTGCGGAGCCAACCTGAAATAAGTTTTCAGCGGCAGCTGGGCTTGATGCTGTGCCAACAAACCGACCCCTCCGCCAAGAAACTTACCCAAGTAACTCAGGGTAATGAAATGATTTGACTTAAACAATCTCAATAGAGGAAGTCCATTGAGATTAGACATTCAAATGTAAATTTAGTTAATATTATCTCTATAATATTAAAATTAACGTCCCTACTTTACCTATCCACATCCATAACAAGATAGGGTAGCTATAGTATTACTGACTCTACCAGTTCGTATCAAATCAGTGCGATTTGTTGTGTGTAATCAATTGATTTAGTCTGTATCGGTACTTTGAAGAATTGATGCTTGCTGAAATACCTCGGAATAACAATATGACAAAAATTCATAACTAGCCATTGTGGTTAACTAGTTATCTCTTCGTCAGATTGCTACAGAAGTAAATTCAGAGTGTATGAGGTGATTTGATCTCGAACTATGCTCAACATAAAAGTTGAGACTTAGCAAATTACAAATGAAGTATGTAAAATTTCAAAAGTATTATTTACCCATCAAGTATGGATGGAGTAAAAACTTGTGATTATTATTTACTTTATTAAACTGTCAAATACATGAAAACAAGCCAAATCCCCAAACCACCCTGAAGGAATTGTAACAAGTTAACACAGAATGTTTAGAACAAACTGAAGTTAGATCTCAAATTCCCTATGTATTCTAACTCTCTATGCCAATTTACTCGAAACTTTACGCAAATATGCTTGAAAAGATATTACGCCAATATGCTGAAAATAATTTTACACCAAAATGCTTAAAGAACCTTTATGCCAATATGCTTAAAGAGACTTTACGCTAATATGCAAAACCTGTAATAAACTTAATTTATCTGCAATTACGCCAATTGCTTTCCCTACACAACCCTGTTGCTCTAAATTTAGTAAATTAACACTTTATAGAATTCATTGAATCAAAATTACCTTTCTTTGTACTAGTGTATAAAAATATAAATTTGGCTAGTAGGTATACTTTAACTAAATTAATTCTAGATACTCTCATTGGGTTTGAGGTTGCAAAATTACCATTTTATTTAATTAATTCAAAATTACCTTTCAGTTTACAATTAATAATAACTACCTATCTTTGTTACATTTTTAGATTTCATTTTACTTCTAGTTAGTATCAATAAATGTTTACAAATACTAAGTACCTAAAGTAATATAGTAGGTAGGTAGCTTATTAGGTAGGTATATGATTTGTAAAGGTCCGGTCACATAAATAGGTATGAAGATATTGGAAAAGTTAATTATGAAGGCATGTCGATTGTCGATGGACTGTTTATGAAATTATAAACTTTCTTGTGTAATTGCTCATTGGCATTGGTTTACTTATTTCAAATAATAAATTTTGCATTTGGTGTAAGTTTCTAAATATGCATAATGCGTTACAGTTATTTTAGGTTTGCAGATTTTGCGTAGCAATTTCAAATGGCTTTTGGCGTAACAGTTTTATAGGGCAAGCACATGGCGTAATTAAAGGCATATTATGCTTTCATTTTAGCGTACATAGTGTTTTTAGTTATGCATCTGGCGTAGAATCACTGGAGTATCAGAATTGGCGTAATGTTTGTGTGTAGGGAAAGCAATTGGCGTAATTGCAGATAAATTAAGTTTATTACAGGTTTTGCATATTAGCGTAAAGTCTCTTTAAGCATATTGGCATAAAGGTTCTTTAAGCATTTTGGTGTAAAATTATTTTCAGCATATGGCGTAATATCTTTTCAAGCATATTTGCGTAAAGTTTCGAGTAAATTGGCATAGAGAGTTAGAATACATAGGGAATTTGAGATCTAACTTCAGTTAGTTCTAAACATTCTGTGTTAACTTGTTACAATTCCTTCAGGGTGGTTTGGGGATTTGGCTTGTTTTCATGTATTTGACAGTTTAATAAAGTAAATAATAATCACAAGTTTTTACTCCATCCATACTTGATGGGTAAATAATACTTTGAAATTTTACATAACTTCATTTGTAATTTGCTAAGTCTCAACTTTTATGTTGAGCATAGTTCGAGATCAAATCACCTCATTACACTCTGAATTTACTTCTGTAGCAATCTGACGAAGAGATAACTAGTTAACCACAATGGCTAGTTATGAATTTTTGTCATATTGTTATTCCGAGGTATTTCAGCAAGCATCAATTCTTCAAAGTACCGATACAGACTAAATCAATTGATTTACACACAACAAATCGCACTGATTTGATACGAACTGGTAGAGTCAGTAATACTATAGCTACCCTATCTTGTTATGGATGTGGATAGGTAAAGTAGGGACGTTAATTTTAATATTATAGAGATAATATTAACTAAATTTACATTTGAATGTCTAATCTCAATGGACTTCCTCTATTGAGATTGTTTAAGTCAAATCATTTCATTACCCTGAGTTACTTGGGTAAGTTTCTTGGCGGAGGGTCGGTTTGTTGGCACAGCATCAAGCCCAGCTGCCGCTGAAAACTTATTTCAGGTTGGCTCCGCACGCATCTGCTCACGGCTTCTTGGTGACTATCCTTGAAGTTCAAAGTAAACTTACAGACTACTCAGGAGGAAAGCAGTGGGTTCCCAGCTTCTCTTTGGCCGAGAGTTTGTTGTTTACTCATTCGCTCTCCACAACACACAACAAACTTCACTAGATTTGACTTAAATGCTTGATTTAAGTTCTATAAACCTGCTCAATAAAATATTTATGTTTAGCCTTAGCTAAATGTTAAACTGATACATTTTTAAACCTATTTGATTATGAGAGCAGGCTGGTCTCTCGGATCACTTGGATGAGTTTTAGCAATATAATAAAATTATCAATCATAAATTAAAGTTGAACTCAAATTCCTATGTGTGTTCCTTGATTGCGTAGAGATTGAGAATAATTCACTTCAGAATGTTAATAGTTTATATATCTTAGATAGGTATTTTACATGAGCAATCTATCGGCAATGCCTATACCATACTCCATGACTTGCAATAAATAATTTTGAAATTACTCGGACATTCACGAAATTTCTTTAAAGCAGTTGGTAAATCGGGGTTTTATAAACTTGTACATTATGGGGGCGGGTCATGTTCTTAAGTTTGGGGATTATTAGAAGGTGTTCATTATTCTCAAGATAATTAAATTCATTAATCATGGGGGCGACAACTTTAATTTTTTACATACTAAATGATCTTTGATCTTTCAGATACTTATTTATCATGGGGCGAGGGGTTTTTTATGCATTTTAAAAATAAATATTCCTTGTTCTCTAAAGCACAGGAATTTATTTATTGTGGGGGCGGGGCGACAGTTTGCATATTTTATCATTTTTAAATATTTAGTTATTATGGGGTGTCTGTTCGTTTTAGTGTTAATAGTGTATTTTTATTCGAAAAATCGGTTTTGACCAAATTTAATAAAATTTTGGGGGCGAGATTTGTCTGGAATCTTATTTGGCATAAGAACATTAGTAAAATTTTATTCCATTCGATCTAAAACACGATTTGTTCTCATAAAAATAGGGGGCGATTGTAACGGATCTAGGGTCGGCTACCTAACCCGAATATGTTTTAAAATATAACTAACGCCATCTATTGAAGCGATAGGAGAATTATTACAAAAACCTTTCTCTCCTTCTTAAAATCTAAATAAAACCAAATTGTAATCGATTAAATAACTCCTTTCCTATTCCTTCTAAGAATTCTAAATATATCCTGACTATTAATCCTACCCTAAACCTTATTTTCAAACATTTAACACCAATCTACAAGATACTGTCTAAAATGGCACTAAAGCATAGTTTTGATCAATTACTAATTCTTTTTATAATTTTATTACATTTTTCTAATATTTTCTAAATGATTTTATAGCTTCATATCTCAATTTTAACTGAATATTATATCAAATCGATCTATCTTTTTTACAAAACTGCATACTACCGCCATCTGTTAGTAACTATGGTAACAACTACGAGTCTAGCATAGCTATGTCAACTAGATGTTCAGTTGACTTTTTAGATTTTAAATATGTCTAATACGTGATATTTGATGTCTAAATATTAGTCTTAGAAATAATATCTAAATATTTTAAATCAATTCAGATATTGGATTGCTAAAACATAATCCATAAACGAATATTAAAAGACAGGAAGTGTAGTGCAGTTCTTCTATTCGATACTAGATGGCGGAATAATACTGTAATGAGTGAGTGAGACAGCAGTATGATAACAGAAAAACCAGGGGTTGTCAACCTATGGTCGAATTATGTTCAAATACGCATTTTGTATGAAATCAATATGATCATTAATTGTTTATTTACTTCATAATCCAACACGTTTACCTTTCATTTTAGAATATTGTGATTATGTGGTTTGGTGTTGCAAAGTGCTACTATGGAGCAACATTGTAAAATAATCTGGGTAATCTATTTACTGAATCGATAGGCCTGTTGGTGGGTCGATTCTGCCTTATTAACTTAACCCAATCGATATTTACTGAATGTTTTATTGATTGGATACCTTGAAGACATTTGCATTATTATTCATTGAAATACATTGATATGTACGTGTAACCAATTGGATTATTGCGTACATATAGGTATTTACTTAACAAAACTATTAAATACTAAATAATGTGTGAAATACAATTCATTTCTGAATTTATTTCGGTATTGTTTATTATACGATCCATACATTTGGATGGGTTTGCAACCACTGTGTTGGTACTGGGTTAGTTCTGGAAAGATCCAGCTGGCTCGAGTCCGATAATGGTTGTTGCAACGCCATCTGATGTTGAGCAGCTGAACGATTTACTCCTATGTATGTGTGCGTGTGTCAAGTGGCGGTGAGTTGCCAGACTGTATCTAAGATACTTGGTCTGAGCAAATTTATGGTGGTGTGTCAAATTGGAAAAATAATAAAGAAGATGTTTTGTGAAGTGAGTGGGTGGATTTATTATGTGTTTGAGTTTATCAAACATATGTATTATGTGATTAGCATTTATTAGTCACATAATAACAATAAAATATAGTGTATGTGAATTGTGTGTAAAACTTATGAAGTCGGGTGATGGCAACACAAAATCCGGATGGATATGTGGAGACATCTGGTGGAGAGTAGCAGAATGAATTGGTAAGATTGGAGGGACTTTCGAATATTCGGGAAGAATCTGGACGGAAAAGCCTAGTCTTTCGCGAGGTCTGGAAAGAGGCCGGGATCATATAAAAGCGGCTGCGACCGTGCTGCGGGGAACTCAGTTTTAATTTGACTTTGGAAGAAACTCAGTTTAATTTTACCTACGGGGAAACTCAGTTTACTTTTACCAGTGAAAGTGATAACAACTAAAAGTGGTGGTGAAAAGTGATAGTGTGTGGAAGAACTATCAGTGCTGGATGTGAAGTCCCTGGAAGGGGAGTATGCTGCCGGGAGATCCTGAACTATGGATTTGGAAGCTGTCACTTGTTCCTTCTTCGGACTGCAGGCACTGGATATCTACCAACTACTTGCTGTTCTTGCTGAGCGGGTCAGCTGTTCTTCTACATTATGGAGTGCGGTTGCAAGTGGATGGAGCAGCAGGATCCTAAAGGATGAGTAATCCTAAAATACAGGTATTCTGTATGCATTCTAAGGTATGGGTGCATACATTGTTTTATTTTCAATAAAATTACCTACAATGTGTTTTACTTGTTTATACCTACTCATTTTATCCTTCATACCTACCTTGTTTTATGTTTTCAACTGCAATGTGGCCACATTCCAGAAACCTCTTTGTTTGAAAATATCTTTTTAAAGATATTTCATATTTTTTAATTTAATTTTAAGGTTGTTCTGAATTCATTTATTTAAATTTAATCCATCTTTATCATTCTTTTCTTTATATTACAGGGGTTCTCCCTGATAAAAATAAATTAATATTTATCCAATAATATTTTATATTCTCAAAGCCGGTTTTAAATCATTTACTATTTTGTCATAATAATTAATACCTTATTTCCATTTTATAAACTCTTAACTCCTTCTAATTTAATAATATTTAAATTTATAAAGTACTTTAGGTACTGTGTGTATAATTTAATTGTAGGCAGGTCGGTTTATCATGCGGTTACAAAGTTTTATTGTTTCTTATGTATTAGGTACATAATAGGCAGGTTCATAGGATGATAGGTAGGATATATAGGTAGTAGGATTTAGGTATTATTAGGTGGGGGTAGGTTTGGACCCTAGGTTTATGCGGTATGTATAAATAGGTATTAGGTTTAGGAGTTAGGGCAATGGGGTAGATTTGGGTTTAGATTGTGTTTAGGTAGGCAGGGCTAACCTTACCTTATTCCCTAAATTCCTGTCTTTCCACATCCTTACTATGCGGTGATGTTTCATCCTACACTTACATGCTCAGCAGTGGAACCTATAATTTATCTTGAAACTTTACATTGCATTCTATGTTTTTATGATAATATGTGTCATACATATTACAACTACAATTTGCTTATTCCAGCAGTGGATGATATGGTATTATTACCTATTAAAATAATCTGGGTTTTTAAACCTTTGACAGAAATGTCTGCCAGAAGTCTTAAGTGACTACTGAACTGATTTTATATTCACTTCAATTGTGAAATACCTATGTCCAATGGACAACATTACCTATACAAAATATGTATGTATGTTCTAAACTTTAGAACATTACTTTGGAAATAATATTCATCTTCACCGATGATAATATCTACCTTCTATGTAGGTTTTATACCATTTTAATTAATGGAATACCTGCCAATGTGTGGGATTTATATTTACAAACTATGGGACTAAGGTCCAACTAATGGGAGTAATCACCGAGTCATCTATTTGTACTAATCATATGATAGTACCTACCTACTTATGTGGTGTGTGGGATTGATGCATCATCTGCTTTTCCCATCTCATCCTAAACTACCCTAGAACGGGTCTGGAGTTATTACTCTTATTCACTTATGTGAATTTTATATACTACAAAGGCTGATTTTATGATCAGTTGGTCATGATAGACCATATTACTACCTGAATACTTGACTGGACTTATGTCTATTTGAGCGGCATGGAATCAACCAATGATCCATCCCAACCTATCATATTCTACATCTAGCATTCGTTATGTCTGTATTGGCATGACTTTCTAAGAAGTTTATAAAGTTCAATGAAGGTCCTACAAATAATCTTTACTGCACTAGCCTACCACTCTAATCTACGTGTCTACAAACTGGCTCGCGGAATGATTATTTGTAATTTTACTATACGGGACTGGCTTCGGCCTCCTAAATTATACTTGACTTTCTGAACTATTTATAAATGGAGAAAGCATGACCCATACTGTTCATATACGATGCTCTCCAGCATGGCTGGTCAACTTATACCTAAAGCTTTGGCTGAGACGATGTCTCTCAAAATAGACATCCAACTATTACTTATCACACCTGACATGACATCATGTCTTGGTCAACTGAGCCATGAAATCAGTACCTATTATACATTAATTTGTATTGATATTTTATATCAATCTGGACCTGTTCAACATCCTAAGTGCGTGTCACTTTGGGCTGAGGCTTGCCCACCAACAAAACATTTAAAACCCCGGCAGACACTGAGGTGTCTCTCCATTTGGAAGGTACGGGAGTGCCTCCATTTCCCTACTTTGGGGCTCGCTAAATGGGATTTTGGTCAATGACGTGCTCTTAGACTATTTATTGATCTATTAGTGTCTGGGAATATGTGATTGAAACAAATCTCATTCGTGGATGGTTGGCGAGCACAAAGATATTTCTCTTCCAGCGACTGGTAGGAGCTGGGATGAGGTTCAGTTTCCCCACGCACTGTCCCGCCTCGTCCTGAGAACCTAGAGAGCTTATATTTATGAAATATTCCGCTACCACTAAAAGAATATTGGGTTACATTATACATAATCACAACGTACGGTCCTAACCATTTATAGACGATCACATATGAGCCAACATTATCATTAGTAACAATATTAATATATCTCTCTCTTTATTTATTTATTAGTTAGGGGGGGGGGGGCGTTTCTTTACATCCTGCACAGAAGGCCGCGGCCCTATCCACTACACTATCCGGGCTACAAGGTCTACATGTCTTAAGTACCTACTATAGTGTAGAATTATAAGTTTAACTTAATAAATTACAGTAAAATATTTGTTTTCGTACAATTATGAATGAAAAGACGGGTAGTGTCTGGAATTGTTCCAAACCGCAAGCAAAATTTGTTAGAGAGAAATAATTGCGTTACATCCAAATTATCAAGTTATTTTTCATATTCTGACCTATTATGTTCTTGGGGAAAGTTGTTTGTTATTGTGCCAGCAGCATAAACCTGGGTTGGAGTAGGTACTTTTATGTGTGACTATAAAATGATACGCTAATTTTTTAATCACGTTGTACGAAAGTATAGTTAGTAAAGTTTTCGTTTGAATCAAAACTTGAAAATGCTAATTTTTCCATTTGTGTTAATTTAAACATGTAAACTAACAACAATTTCTCTTTGTTTCAGGTGTTAGTGTAAAAGGATACGCAGTGCAGTGAGGATAGTGTAGTGTGCGTGCAGTGTTAGTGTTCAGTGTGTGAGTGTGTGCGTGCGCGGTGCCCACGCGCAAGTGTTTGGACAGAGCGACGCAGCCGCTGAGCCGATGGGGCGGTGATCGCGGCTAGCTACGTCACTACAGCGGCGCTGGTGAGTTGGCAACATTCATAAAAATATGTTTTGTAACGCATCATCAGATATGATGACAGGTATCGACGACTAAACACTGAAGAAGCACGGAATCAGCTTTCTCAATCAGGATTTAGCCTATATTTAACCCAACCAGGTGTAAAAACATTTTGATTGTAAATGACCTCACAATGGAGAACCATACGTTCAAACATAGTGGCACTGTACATCATCTCTCTAGCCTTATCCCGTATCTCACGGGGTCAGCTACCTAATATAGGGGATTGAACGGGTACTGGTTTTTACACAGAGCGACTGCCATCTGACCTCTGCAACCCAGAAGGGAAACCAGACCCAATCCTAGATGAGGTCAGAGTTTTCAAGCCGCCAATGCTTAGCACTGGCCTCTGACATGACTTAACGCCTAATATATACGGTATTAAATGATATTAACCGGGACCAACGGCTTAAAGTGCCTTCCGAAGCACGGAAAAAGC
Source organism: Scrobipalpa atriplicella (assembly GCA_029255725.1). Taxonomy (NCBI): domain Eukaryota; kingdom Metazoa; phylum Arthropoda; class Insecta; order Lepidoptera; family Gelechiidae; genus Scrobipalpa; species Scrobipalpa atriplicella. The sequence continues at coordinate 14,596 of JARACY010004078.1, read as the reverse complement.
GCCGAAAAACACATTGTTACGTAGTGGCATTGGTAGTAGAAAAACAATCTGAGTGCATCGGATATGTATGTAAGAGTCTAGTGTGCGTCTACGGAAAATCAATTTAGTTTTAGTATAATTGGCACTTATCGCTGTATGAATCATAAATAGCTGTTGGGCGCTTGGCAACTCGTTACACGTGCAACTACGTAACCGATTCGTTATAACTTGTAAATACGCGTGCGTGCAACATATCGTTTAGCGTAAATACGTAACGACGTTTTAGTTTTGAGGTCTTATCGTGCGACAAGAAGCTATTACCTGTTAATAAGTAGCTGAGCCTCGGGTTCGATTCCCACCACGGGAGGATCACTATAGTCACAGATTACTAATAAGCGCGGTAGTGCGTGCTGTAGTATTTTCCGCGCTTAAAATTATTCTGTGGTATCTGTGGTATTTTTCACATAGCATGATCATCCTGTGCTGACATGTGAAGCGCTCGTTGTCAAGTGGTTAGTGCTTATTCATTCCAATAACAAATCACAATTCAACTGCAGACAGGATTTGAACTTGCGTCTTTGGTATACCGTTCCAACGCTCTAAACGAACTGAGCTCAGGATTCGACGCGGTAGCTTAGTTGGTTTAGAGCGTTGGGACGGTGTTCCAAAGACGCTTACTCACTTTACCTTCCTCATCAAGGTTGACAGGCGTTATTTTTTGTTTAAATTATGTGTCCTTACAAACAGTCAACCGTTCTTAATATAATTATATTGTAATAAGGTATAATAAGTATTAAAAAAAAAGTTATAATGAATTTCACCATTAGATTTGAAGACATGCTAAAAAAAAACTAAATTTGTAAGTAAATGTCAGTATTTTACACTAAAATGAGAGTTTCTGAAACATTATTGAATCCAAACACTAGAGTATTCCCACTTTATAAATTACTCCAAAAGAACTAATACTAAAAAAAGTTATGTTTCTGCTCAGGTAAAATATGCGGCAGAAGATCCGGACTATGACAACGTCCACTCTAGACAGATTGTGAGTAGCCATCTTGAAATGGTTCTTCTTACTTAACACTTGCATATTAGGTTCAAATGCAGTAAATTCTACTACAGAAAGGAGGGAACTTTGAATTTGTTGAAGCCCATTCGCGTAATGTACTTTTTGGTTTACCTAAATTCCTATCATCCGTATTAAAGTTATGTTTAATACAATTTAATCAAATAAAATACATTAAGGTTTTATTTCATAGCGAATGTCGACACCGATGACAGCAGCAGATGAAGTCGATGCTTCGCTTTCAAAAAATTTAAGATGTCATTGCTGCCGACTACATGTCGTGCTGCAGTTGAATACGGATAGTATTTCATAGAAATGCATACAACCCATGAGTGCATCTGCGGCCGCATGTGCTGTCGTCTGCTTGCTACGAAATAAAACCTTTATGCGAATTGTACATTACGCGAATGAATGGTTATTGATTGAATCTCACAACTCAACGGTTTGTAGTAAGCCGTTGAATGCTCTGCCCACCCCGTTATTGATACAGATGTGACTATATGTATTGTTTTGCTTGTTGCAGGTGACGCGCTGCACTGCAGTGAAAAAAGCGGCTCTGCCGCTTTAAATGGACAAACGCAAGATGCTGCCAAAGAGAGCGCGTATGGATAGCATGCGGGGGCCCATCGCCAACGGACCCCTAACGGCGAGGTGAGCAAAGTATACACTGTTACACGTAAATTAACCTCTATGGGAACCAGCAGCACGTCAGTCTGGTACTGATAGTGCGTTCGGATATTATTTGAACACACTACCAGTGTGACGCGGATACGCAACATCACAATAATATTTTAACGTTGTGAATCAATTCTTGTTTTATAAAAGTAGGGATTTTTTTTATGACTAGGCAGAATTAATTAACAAAGACACAATTTTAATCTCTGTTCGATGATTTTTTGTCGCCGTAATCGCCCGCCGCCGTATAAGTTAATCTGTGCCGTAACATTGTAATGTAAAACCATGTGTTTTTTTAGTGTATCAGATATTTTGTTGTATTAACCAGTCCAGATGTGTTTATTACAATGTAACGATACAGATAAAAGATATGTATGTTGTCAACCAGTAACAATGTATATTGTGAACGTAACACACTACATTCGTAGCTGTGTATTTAGGTATGGCGCGTGTTGCCCGCAATGCAGTTTCTGGCACCTGCCGCGCTCACACATAGCCATTTGGACGTCGTGCATTCTTCAGTGGGGCAGGCACCTTTAATAACAAATCTTCAGGGCTCTAGAGTGCCATATTAAACCGCTTAATTGGCCTCGGACATGGTTTGTGTAACGACCACTAATCTTCAGTGTTCTAGAGAGGTGCCAGAGTTATTAAACTGATTAATAGGCTTCGGGCACGGTTTGTGTAACGACCACTATCGTAGATAGCGACATGACTGATCCATCTTTCTTGATAGATAGAATTAGGCGAATGGATTTTCACGGAAATGGACGTTCAGTGCCGAATTGGATTTTACCTGCATTGTCCTAACCAAACTAAAAATGGTTACAAGTGATAATCCCCCGTGGTGGGAATCGAACCCACGGTCACAGCCTGTGGCTCCGACCACTAAGCCATAGAGGAAGTTGAGTAATTAAAGCAGGCAGTCCGATTAAACTAATAATGCAAGTTATTACAACTGCGCGAAGTTTAAGCGGAAAGTAATTCCTAGTTCGCAGTTCAGATAACTTTTACAAGAACAGGGTTACTACAGCGATCTAACACTACTTATTATTACATCAAGTCGACGAATGACCCGATAAACTCTGAATTCAGAGTTTATAAACCGCCTCATAGGCCACTGACATGGTTGGTGTAACGACCACAAAGCGATAGCTGCTCGGACCAACAAATTAGCAATGCAGATAATCTTCTTTCTTGACTTACAATCTGGCTATTTATTTAAGCTGCATTATCTTAACCAAACGAAAACCAAAAAGGCTAATTTCTCTTAAGTAAATCGGCTCTGGGAATTGAACCCACGGTCCCTGGATTGAGTGCTCAACGCTCAGACCACTAGACCACGGAGGCATTTATGTAATTAAAGCCGCAGAGCAGTAACTTTGAGTCCGTTCCGAGTTTGCAGTTCAGTTCAGATAACTTTTACAAGGACAGGGTTACTACATCCATCGATCTATAACATTGAAAACAGTGCTAATGCTTTTCATTATTAATAATTCATTATTAAATCATATAATCACGCCTGTATCCCTTACGGGGTAGACTGAACGTCGACGATCTCATAAAAGCGGACTTTTCGCCAAATCTGTCTTATTTTATAACTAACCTGGGAGGAACATTCGGATGACCGTATCAAATTTTGATGGAAATAAAAAGGATTTTCGGTAAGAATGAGGATTTGAATTGATCCCACAATCCACGCTGCATTGTGTCACTGCTCTAACCAATAGCGCTATCGTATGCACTTTCACAGAAAAAATAATTACTGATTTGAAACAAACATCTGTTTTAACTGAATGACAGTTCCAGCTTCTGTTTTCAACAACCCAATACTGTTGAGAAACTGTAGTAACCGTTTATACAACAGTAGCTGTGAATGCACTGAACTAATTCGCTGTTAAATTAACCGTTAGGACCTTACTGTTCCTTCAGTCAAAACAACTGCTTGTCCCAGTTGGCTCCATTTTAACTGTAAATCGGTTAATATTACCGATTATTTTTTTCGGTTTCTTCTCATCTAAATCGACAACCCTAGCCTAAGCGTACGGAAACAGATTTGGTGGCAAACAAAGAGACCGGTTGTCGGGGGGCGGGGGAGACCTTAGGCAAGTTTTGATGGAAACAAAATAGGATTAACGGAAAGAATAAGTTACGCACACCCGATAGACTGTGTTTATTTCTATAAGCAGATATACAGGTATTTAAGATATTAATAATATTATACCTTAATCTAGTGGTTTAGTGCCTTGGGCTCTCGATTTAGAGATCGTGTGCAGAAAGACGGGCTTCGGAGAGCACATTAAGCTCTTGACACCAAGGTTCATCCCGATCAGCCGTTCAGGTTCAGTTCCCGTTCAGGTTCAGCCGTCGGTCCCGGTCGCTGTCTTTGATAGGGGTCGTTACTGAAACCATGTCAGAGGCCTATAATATAGCTGTGCTACTAGGCGGTTTGAAAACTCTGACACCAGGGTTTATTGGGTCGTTGTTCGACTCGAAAAATCCACTCGCTAAGAAGACCAAGGTTCATCAACTGGCTGTGTAAACCAACACAAAACACAACTCAAACATTTGTTATTCTTCACCTTTAGTTCCTCATGATGTATCTCGCAACCGTTTTTCTCGTGGGACACTGCGAATCGAACGTGTAGGAAAACAACTGCATATTATAAAATTGCAGAACGCTATTGTTTCCCAGCGGCGCCGACCGCGTGCCAGCCAAGGTTGCGGTGATAAACGAACGGTTGCCATGTGCCTGCTATAAATTCCTACATTTACCTGTTACGTGGTCTAATATTATAAAGAGAAAAGATTTGTATGTAGACTACCTATTTGTATATTTTAACGGGGGTATTTAAACTCAACGTATCAACACTTTACTCGTACAAGGGTCTTCTTCATGAAACGCGAAAATAACACAAAACCGCCTGTTGTGTGTGACCGACGTACGACTCAGTGGAAAAGAGTCGAGTGCTTTATCAATATGAATAAAACTTGTTCATCGTTTAGTGATCAAATAGATTTTTATGTATGTTTGTAACGAATTTCAAAAATTCTTTCACCCTTAAAGAGCTACGTTCACCCTTAGTAATGTAGGCTACTTTTAACCGCAAGTGGAGAATATCTGATTCTTACGGGAAAACTAGGCGCAAGTAAGATTTTTTGAAAAATAACATCTAAAATTGAAAAACTTAATCAGATGATGACTTGTTCGTCGATTAATAATAATTAAAATGTACGATGTGTTAACACTCTTTGTGTAACGATGCAATCGTGTTGAAATTCTATATTTACAATAACGTCATTGGGTCGAGCCAAACTCGTGTTGATAAGCGGCCGGTTGCTATGTTATTTATATTATTACACGCGGTAAATAAATAACGCATGCCGTAGTTCGTGTGTTCGCCTAGTTTTTTTATTTTTATTAATAATAGGCAAACCATTTTCTCACCTGATGGAAAGATGCAGACGATGATGGAGTTGTAGAAGATGTTTGTCTAGATAATGCCTATTCACTCTTGCCTTGAAAAGGCCCAGCTAAAACGTTACTGAAACAGATCCGCAGGCAGGGAGTTTCACTCCTTAGCCGTTCGCATTATCCGCCCGGGCATGCTGTAAAAACCAGCTAAGGGATTCGAGGGTTTCAATGTAGGTATTGCAATTTAGCCGACGGGCTGAAAACCCGGCACTATAGCAATATGTACATAATCATCTGTAATAACACTCAAAACTTGTCAGACGTGGCGGGACGACCTTTGTTTAAGTCGTTTTTGCTCTGCCTACCCCATTAGGGATAAAGGCGTAATTTTATGTATCCTTATCCTTACATAGTATAAAACAAAGTCGCTTCCCTCTGTCTGTATGTATGTATGCTTAGATCTTTAAAACTAGGCTACGGATTTTGATGCGTTTTTTTTTTAATAAATAGAGTGATTCATGAGGAAGGTTTTTAACTGACTTTTACCACGGGAAAGTATGTCATTCCCACGGGAAAAGTTGTTTTTCTGGGCTGGACGAAGTCTGCCGGGTCCGCTAGTGTATGTATGTAAAGCTCAGTGAAACTTGCTATGTTTTTGTTTTTCACGTTACTAATGAAATTGTTTTGTGTTTTCCAGGCCCCTGGTGGCGTTATTAGACGGAAGAGATTGTACAGTGGAAATGCCCATCCTGAAGGATGTCGCGACGGTCGCGTTCTGCGACGCACAGTCCACGTCAGAAATACACGAGAAGGTGAGCTGAACGTTCTGGGATATTTTTATACAGGGTGTTTAAAAAGTACTACGTTCCTTTAAACCACATGTTCTACTGATGATACCAAACAACTTTCCCAAAGCACAAAAATTTTAGCTAGAAAAAAAGAATGCCTTTTCCATACAAAACTGCAGATCCCGGAGAGCATCTTTGTATGGAAAAGGCAAATTTTTTTTTCGAGCTTTTTTACTTTTTATTTTTAACAAAACAGCTTTTCCTTCAAAAGAGGCAACAAAATAACTGCAGTAACTGCAAGTTACAAAGACCCCGGCTAGGGTGGTAAGTAAATTACAATAATTGCATAATTTTACCTGAAATAAAATCAAGCTTCTAACTCTGCAGTTATTTTGCAATATTTTATGGTTTTTTCTTTCTTTTATCTATTAACAAAGTACTGATTCGTGCAAAATATCAGCTGAACTTTGCAGTAAATGTGCTATTTTCAATTTCATGCCCATAAAAATGGAGCCTAGGTTTAGGAAAATAGTTGGTTTATTTGGGCCACCGTAAAATTAAGCAAAATATAGTTCGTGTTATACCTTTTTCGCTGATCGAAAGATAAGTTCCTATATTGTTTTGCCTTTGACGCCTGAGGGCCTTGATTCGGAAGCCTTTAGGTGGCTTTTGCCAGGTTAGTGGCCAACCCAGTTGCCATTGTTTTCAAGCCGCCACTGCTTAGCAATGGCCTCCAGCTCTCTGACATAGCTTAACGGCCAATATCTATGATATTAACTGGGACCAACGGCTTAACGTGCCTTCCAAAGCACGGAAACACTCTAGTTGTTATTCCACTACCGGTCACCCATCCATGGCCTGGCCATTTCGTTTTCGGAATGAATAAGCACTAACCACTTGACCAATACTTCTCAATGCACTAAGATATTCTTTTCTGCAATTTCCAGGTGCTGAACGAAGCGGTGGGCGCGCTAATGTGGCACACTATAATCCTGACTAAAGAGGACCTGGAGAAGTTCAAAGCGCTCCGGATTATCGTGCGCATCGGCTCCGGCGTCGACAACATTGATGTCAAAGCCGCCGGAGAATTAGGCAAGTAGATTCTTATATAGTCTAATATTATACATGCTGTAAGATAAGTATCTTCCATGCTGGACTGGGAGCGATAGAAAAACATAGAATGTGCCAGCTGCATCTCCTCCCGGGCATGCTGTAAAAACCAGCTAAGGGATTCGAGGGTTTTGGTATATTGTAATATAGGCGATGGGCTGACAACCTGTCACTACAGCAATATACATATCTATCTTAAACAACCCTCAAAACTTGTCAGACGTAGCGTAATGACCTTTGTTTGGGTCGTTAACGCTCTGCCTACCCCATTAGGGATAAAGGCGTGATTTATGTATGTATGTATGTAAGATAAGTACTGCGTTCCTTTAAACGACATGTTCTACTATAACAAACAACTTTCGAAAAGTAAAATCCCACTGCTGGGCAAAGGCCTCTCTCCACTCTCTCCCTGACTTCCTATCCTGACCCTCTTCTTGCCAAGCCTGCTACACACAATGCCGCCGGCCTTGTCCGGCTCAAGGTTACTTGGCGCTTGGAGTTAAGGTTGAGTTTCGTGCGGGCTGTTCGTTTCTGCGGCTTGTGCCGGCGGCGTGTGTGTAGCAGGCTTGAGACTGTCCTTTTACCATAACACACATGTCACACACATTGCCTTAATTTTTCTGAGTTCGCCACGGTAAACCTGTAGTACGCACAAACACAAGTGTGGCCAAGCGGCAGTCGTGACATAAAACAATTGACGTACAGGCTCTACTTCTGCATTTGTCACGACCCTGGGTGCAAATCACCAAGCCAAGGAGTTACTATAGTTTAGTAACTGTCACCGCACACAAAATCAGTTTTGGTACTTGGTTTATTTGAAAACACATAAAGAGGCGCTCGCTCGCTCGCGATGCGATCCAGCGCATCCCTGGCCTATTCGTTCAAAGGTTATGGCAATACATTTTGATTATTAAAAGATAAACAAGTGTTATTCATATTGAGATATAATTTTACTTTCCGGGATTTGGGGGCTCCATTGAAAATCCGCAACCTATACTAGGTACCGTATATGAAATTCCGCTCAGAATATGTAATCCTAACCTGTATCTGTTTGTATTTCCAGGCATAGCAGTATGTAACGTGCCGGGCTACGGCGTGGAGGAGGTGGCGGACACGACCATGTGCCTCATCCTCAACCTGTACCGGCGGACCTACTGGCTCGCCAACATGGTGCGCGAGGGCAAGAAGTTCACAGGTATTGTGTAGTTCACATTATGGGTAACACCCGGCCCAGATTCCAAATCGCGTTCAATTCCAAAATCGTGTTTTAGTTCACATATGGGTAACACCCGGCCCAGATTCCAAATCGCGTTCAATTCCAAAATCGAGTTTTAGTTCACATATGCAGATCCCAAATCGCGTTCAATTCCAAAATCGCGTTTTAGTTCACATATGGGTCACACCCGGCCCAGATTCCAAATCGCGTTCAATTCCAAAATCGCGTTTTAGTTCACATATGGGTCACACCCGGCCCAGATTCCAAATCGCGTTCAATTCCAAAATCGCGTTTTAGTTCACATATGGGTCACACCCGGCCCAGATTCCAAATCGCGTTCAATTCCAAAATCGCGTTTTAGTTCACATATGGGTCACACCCGGCCCAGATTCCAAATCGCGTTCAATTCCAAAATCGCGTTTTAGTTCACATATGGGTAACACCCGGCCCAGATTCCAAATCGCGTTCAATTCCAAAATCGCGTTTTAGTTCACATATGGGTAACACCCGGCCCAGATTCCAAATCGCGTTCAATTCCAAAATCGCGTTCAATTCCAAAATCGCGTTTTAGTTCACATATGGGTAACACCCGGCCCAGATTCCAAATCGCGTTCAATTCCAAAATCGCGTTTTAGTTCACATATGGGTAACACCCGGCCCAGATTCCAAATCGCGTTCAATTCCAAAATCGCGTTTTAGTTCACATATGGGTAACACCCGGCCCAGATTCCAAATCGCGTTCAATTCCAAAATCGCGTTTTCCATTAACGTACTTGATGTGCTTTGTACGAGATCGCCATCATTTCTTTACAAGAAGCAATTCATTTGACTATCGTAGAACGCAATGGCAAGTTTAAAGTTCATCGCATTTATTTTGAAGGATGGATTTGAGGGTACTTAGTTGAATATCCGCGGGTGCCAACCGCCTGCACTGCATCTTTATCATTATTCTTAAGATCCATGTTTATACGGCCACGCGACTACATTAATATCGGCAAATGTGGCCCGTAACAATCTAAACCAACCTAGTTCATTACAATAAAAGGTGTTCAAAGAAATCTTCCAAAATAAACAGCAGACAGACTAGAAAGCAAGTTGCGATCGGTAGCTTCTATTTGCGATCGCTAAATATTTCAAGTTGGACCGCAGACCACAACGTTAGACCATAAGTACTCACGTAGTGAGCAAGAGGAAAAAAAAAACATGTTGTACAGCAGCGGTCTGCGATTCGTCTGTAGACAGTTGACAGCAGAGTCCGACTATTGCTGACTCTCACTGCAGTCTATCGCTGCGGTCTGCCTTCCGTTTCAGAACGACATATTCTTCTATCTATACTCCATTCATAATAAAAAAATATTTGTTGCCAAACTGAAATGGTCATTTAGTAAGGGAGAAATTATTTTTTTAAACGAATGGAGTATAGTCGAAGGCAAGCCAAACCCTATCTCAGATTTCTCTAGCTCAGTAGTTGGCAACCCTCATTGCGTTTTCTTTGTAGGTGGTAGGGCACATGGAACACGATAATAAGGCTCGTATTTATAAAGCGATCTCAAGATTGAGAGCAATATTAAGTATGGATTTGACAGATCATTTTGTACTGTAATGACATTTCTAATACGGACTCAAACTCGCTGTCACTCTTGAGAGCTGATTAAAAATACGGGCCTAAGTGGGCCACGTGTAATACCTAATGTTGTCCTTGCCCCGGCCGACTTGATATCGGAGCTTATTTAAAGACTTCCAAGTCGGCCTCGCCAGATTGTACAGGTGGAAGATTTTCCGACTTAGGAACGGTACTTTAAGCCGTCGGTCTCGATCGCCGTCGTTAAAGGTGGTTCGAATTCTTGATACCTGGTAGTCTACTCGACAACCCGGTAGATAGAGACAGCTCATAATACGTTTATTGTTTGCAGGTCCGGAGCAAGTGCGCGAGGCGGCGGCGGGGTGCGCGCGCATCCGCGGCGACACGCTCGGCATCGTGGGTCTGGGCCGCATCGGGTCGGCGGTGGCGCTGCGGGCCAAGGCGTTCGGCTTCAACGTCATCTTCTACGACCCCTACCTCCCCGACGGCATCGAGAAGTCGCTCGGACTCACGCGCGTCTACACGCTGCAGGTGTGTAGTAGTGTTGTTCAACAATCGGTCTTTTTCTTAGCGAGTGGATTTTCGAGTCGAACGACGACCCGATAAACCCTGGTGTCAGAGTTTTCAAACCGCCTAGTAGCACAGCTATAGGCCTCTGACATGGTTTCAGTATCGACCACTATCAAAGACAGCGACCGGGACCGACGACTTAACGTGCCCTCCGAAGCACGGAATCTATTTTCTTTTCGGATAATCAGGTGATTCAGCCTGCAATGTCCTAACCAAACTGGGGAAAACCTTACAAAGTGATAAATTGACACATATCAACTTTGTGTTCCCCCCCTGGGAATCGAACCCAGGACCTCCGGACAACAATCGGTAACTATCGGATAGTCCATTCGGTAGGGCGCTATCGACATCGGCATCAATTACTAAAGCAGTGCTGGCGGGCCGCCTGAGAAGGCCGCTAGATCTCTGCTTGTTAGTTTGTGAATCGCCGTAGGATTGAGTTTTGTGCAGACGTAAAGCGTTTCGCAAACACGCACGGTAAACAAATTGTATGAAAACAACCTGACTGCCAGCGCACGCCGCGCCTGTGTGCGAGAGGCTTAAATTGATCACGAATTTAAATATGAAATTAACCTTGTTGTTGTGTGTTGTATTGCAGGACCTCCTATTCCAGAGCGACTGCGTGTCATTGCACTGCAGCCTCAACGAGCACAACCACCACCTCATCAACGAGTTCACCATCAAACAGATGCGCCCAGGTACATACATTACAGTTATATTTTACTAGCTTATGCCCCATTTACTTCAAACCTGTTGCGCATGGAAGTGATTAAATTAAATGTTGCCGCAATAACCTCGAAGCAAGCCATTGTTGAAGTATGACAACTAAGGGGCTATCTTATTGTCATTCTTTCGACCTTTAGCCGCATAGTCGTACGGCAATAGGATAGCCCACGACCTTCGGCCGCATAGTCGTACAGCAATAGGATAGCCCACGACCTTCGGCCGCATAGTCGTACGGCAATAGGATAGCCCCACGACCTTCGGCCGCATAGTCGTACGGCAATAGGATAGCCCACGACCTTCGGCCGCATAGTCGTACGGCAATAGGATAGCCCACGACCTTCGGCCGCATAGTCGTACGGCAATAGGATAGCCCACGACCTTCGGCCGCATAGTCGTACGGCAATAGGATAGCCCACGACCTTCGGCCGCATAGTCGTACGGCAATAGGATAGCCCACGACCTTCGGCCGCATAGTCGTGCGGCAATAGGATAGCCCACGACCTTCGGCCGCATAGTCGTACGGCAATAGGATAGCCCACGACCTTCGGCCGCATAGTCGTACGGCAATAGGATAGCCCACGACCTTCGGCCGCATAGTCGTACGGCAATAGGATAGCCCACGTCAGGTTTTACCCCCTGGCCCCATGGACACTGGACCATCATAGGCCCATCTAAAATAAATAAAAGGCATGAAAGTACGTTATGTGTTTAGATACACTCGGGTCTACCACACACGAATAATGGTGTATTTGTTTAAGGTTAATAGGTTTATTTATACAAATAGGATTCTTCATTCAAAAACATATCTGAAGCACCCATTTATTTTTAACAATGGTAGATTTGAATGGTCGAAATCCTTCATGTTTAAGTGAATTGCTCATTGGTTTCAGTAAACCTCGCGAAATCGCTAAAGACAGACGGTTTTTCTGTACAATTAGATTATTATTTTGAACGGGATTATTACCACGATTATATTTATTGTTACCTCGGATATTCCAGAGCAGTTCTATGCCCCATGGTCACTAGTAGACTGGTCTCTTTTTATTGACCTATGTGCCAGTCTTATTTAAGGAGAAAACTACTTTTAAGGGTCTATGTTAATTGCCAAAAGTTGTTCAGAATTATACATTTATACAATTGAGACCTACAAAGTTTCGTGGGGTTTATGTTCAAACTCCCAATTTCAATTTTGTACAAATAGCAAACTACCTAAATTAAACCAGAATGCCAGTAATTAATTTGTCGGAGTTTTGGAATAACAAACTGCTAATGTTGGTGCTAATGCTTCTATTTGTAAAAGCTGTGTGGTATGTTGGTAAGATTTTTATTTGTTTTTACGTGTACTGTGTAATATTATTGTGTAAAAAAGACAGCTAATAATCAGAGGTCGGAATTAGGTAGAGTTATTTATGTCATCATCATCATCAGCCTGTATGAGTCCACTTCTGGACATAGGCCTCTCCCATGACGCCACTCAGCTCGGTCTTCGGCCGTTCTCATCCAATTTCTGTCCGCTTTCTTACAAAGATCATCGCTCCACCTGGTTTTAGGACGTCCTACACTAAGTTTGCCTTGCTGTATCCACTCTAGAACTCGTCTGCCCCAACGGCCGTCAATCTTACGACAGATATGACCAGCCCATTGCCACTTCAGCCTACTAATTCTCTTCGCTATGTCGGTAACTCTGGTTTTATGTCGGATAACTTCGTTTCGTATCCGATCTCTCAGAGAAACATCAAGCATAGCTCTCTCCATAGCTCGTTGGGCGACCTTAAATATGTGGACCAGTCCCACCGTAAGTGGCCACGTCTCAGCTCCATAAGTCATTACGGGTAGGACGCACTGATTGAAAACTTTTGTTTTCAGGCTTTGAGGTATAGGCGACGAGAAGACCCGTCCGAACGCTGCCCTGTACTTTTAATTAAATTTATGTATTTGCCAGAAAAAGATGGCGTGACGAGCTAGATGCATACGCCCAAGACTGGTTGGAGAAGGCTCAAAACAGGGAGGAATGGAAGAAGGGGAGGGAGGCCTTTGCCCTGCAGTGGGACGCCTCGGGCTGTTAATAATAATAAATAAAATATGTATTTGCATCGAAATGTTAATATTAATATGGATCTTCCCGGGAATTCTAATGGACAATCCCGTGTGGCCAACAATATTACAGAGCAATATTGCGAGGAGTGCTCCGCATTTCCGCTATTGTTTTCTTTGGTTCTAAAAAGTTATGTTGTGTGAACTACAAATGTGGCAACATCGCGCGTGTGCGCATTGGAATTTTACAACTTCGGACACCCGATGTCGTTGGTGTAAATTTGGCAACGTCGCGCGTGCAGTGGAAAGTAAATAATTTTTTTATTTAATAAATCACGGTAGTTTTCTGCTCTTTAAAATTCATCTCGGGATTTGAGGCATATCCGCTTTCTTCTTTCACTCCAAATAACTCTACCTATTCCGACCTCTGCTAAATACATACTACCGATCTATATTTTTAGCCAGGTTGTCACGCTCTACCTACCCCGTAAGGGATGAAGGCGTGACTATTATAACTCGAGTTGGTCTTGGTTGTAATAACTACGCGAGGCTGATTGTTTGCCTATCGTAAATAACAAAAACCGGCCAAGTGCGAGTTGGACTCGCGCATGAAGGGTTCCGTACCATCATTTATAAAAAAAGGGCAACAAAATCATATCTGTTGTCCGATTTGCACTTGGCCAGTTTTTAAAAAACTCGTTTTTTGTATGGGAGCCCCCCTTAGTATTTATTGTATGCTGGTTTTTTAGTATTTGTTGTTATAGCGGCAACAGAAATATAGGTACATTACCTGCGAAAAATTCAACTCTAGCTGTCACAGTTCATGAGATACAGCCTGGTGACAGATGGGACAGACAGTGGAGCCTTAGTAATAGGGTCCCGTTTTTTACCCTTTGGCTACGGAACCCTAATAAAAACTTTTATTGTAAATGGTTACAGTTACTTATATAACGTGCAACCAGTGTATGTGATTGTGTAACGTAAGTCGGTCGCCATAACTTTTTTATTATTCAGTGGTTATTAGGTTTTAGTTTTGTTCGACAAATAATAAACCAAAAATGTCGGGCGATGCGCCCATATTCAACTTGCACGAATTTTGGGAATACAAATACCTATTACTCTTATTAATGCTGCTTTTTGTTAAAGCTGTGTTCTACGCTGCAGGTTGGTTTCCATATTTATTATTATCATTTCAAAAAGTCACGCCTACATCCCTAACGGGTAGACAGAGCGTCAACGACTGTCAGAGGCACCAACCTCAAAGTGTAAGATTTAAAGTCGCGCCGTTTGGAAAAATGAAAAGCCCGGAGATGGGTCGCTAGGTCATCTACGAACCTTTGCATTTTATTAACATTGGACTGGGAGGTTTACAGGGTGTTAATTTAATTGGGTACTTGACTGGGTAGCTTAAAAAATTCAAAACGTTTATACTTAA
>JARACY010004077.1:0-28881 GCA_029255725.1 Scrobipalpa atriplicella | reverse complement strand
ATTTTGGTGCAACATGATGCTTGATACCTGTTATGATACCATCTAGTTGAGGTCCTTTAGCCAAGAAATTTCGAGGAACAAGTTCACGAGGGTCATCTGCGACAGACTCATCAGCGTCGCGGTAAAACACCAACAGAAAGGCAATTACTTAGTGCAGCATGATGTATGATACCATCTAGTTGAGTCGGTCGCTTGACCAAGAAACTTCTTCAGCGATAAGCGCGCCGTCGTGCGCTGCTGGAGGAACGAGTTGACCAGGGTCATCAGCGTCGCGGTATACGTATAGTAGCGCACATAGATGGCGCCACATCAAGAATTAACAGTCCTGAGAACTCAGCGATCTGCATATATACAACTTCCGAACTCATCCAGTCGGACTCCGGTCCCCTGGTCACAACACCCGACCAGGCGGGTAATTACCCTTTTGCCATCCGTCATCACTCGGCCAACTGGCCTCAAAGGAAATACTCCTTAAATGTACAAGAGATAACACCAACTGAAATGCAGTTCTTTAGTGGATCATAATGTAAGTATGATTCCACCTTGTTGAGTCGGCCACTTTGGCAAGAAACTTCTTTAGCGATAAGCGCACCATCGTGCGCTGCTGGAGTCATTCACCAGGGTTATTTGGCGACGGACTAATCAGCGTCGCGGTAAAAATTAAGACAGACAGAAAGGCAGTCAGGCAGCAAAATCCTGTGATGCTGTATAGGATTTTCGACTAATGCGTCACTTGTATTCTTATTATGAACACTTTCTGACAGGATAACGAGCTGATGTGTATGAAACATATCCACAACCACGTGGTGATGTACTTCCCTGAGGAAGAGCCTGTTGTTCTCGAAGAGATCGTCATTCGTGAAGAAGAGGAGGAGGGTGGCCGAGGAAGAGGTCGTTGAAGCGGTTGTTGGTTAGTATAAGAACCTCAAATACCGGGTGTAAGGGACAGCGTACCGAAAACTGAAAGGGGTTGCTCGCTCAGTCAATGAAACTGAACCACTACTTATTTTGTTAAAGAAAATGGTTTTTTTTTTGTATCTACACTCATGTCGTAAATCCTTCATTTACTTATCAGAAACGCTAAGCAAATGATATACCTTTCGATGCAGCCGGTGACTAAGGAACCATACAAATTTCATTTCGCTATCGCAAAGCTGTAACAAAATGAAGTTTTTCTTTTTTAATTTTTACGCAGATGCTTGCTATTTGAGCAAACTAGAAAAGAAGAAATAATGATTACTTTATTTTTTCTTTAATTTAAATTTGTTGTATGAGTGTAGATAAACTATTGTATGAAACTGTACATAATTAGTATTTAACTATCCCTCATTATGCAACAGTTACATAAATAGCTATTTAGCTTTCCCCTAAAAATTGTCTGATCGAGGTGGTCTGTTTTGTATTGGAAACGTTTTTTTTTTCATTTCCTGCATGTCTATGATGGGCACTGTAGACTTTGATTTGTCTACACCTCTATGAATAGTGCCTGTCATTTTTC
Source organism: Scrobipalpa atriplicella (assembly GCA_029255725.1). Classification (NCBI taxonomy): domain Eukaryota; kingdom Metazoa; phylum Arthropoda; class Insecta; order Lepidoptera; family Gelechiidae; genus Scrobipalpa; species Scrobipalpa atriplicella. The sequence goes on along the minus strand of JARACY010004077.1, from coordinate 27,383 downwards.
GTTGTGAACTGCGCAACGAAAGAGATAATGTGTAGACAAAACGAAGTGAAACTGTGTGCATCATAGCTGGGCTGGTGATAGTTGTTCAGTTTCGTTGATTGAGCAATCCCTTACAGTTTTCAGTACGCTATCCCTTCACCTGGTATGTTCCCAATGGCCATGATTCGGCGTAAGCGTAAACCAGATTTAACTAAAATAAAAGAATACCCGTCACTTTCCATCTTGAGCGAACAGAAAGGGGATGGCAGTATACGCGGACTTATTACCGGGTGAAAGGGACAGCGTCCCGCAAACTGATAGGGGTTGCTCAGTCAACGATACTGAACACATATCACCTAGATTTTTTTTTCAGGAAATAAAAAAAAAATTTGCTTTTTCCATACAAATTGTCTGATCGATGTGGTCATTTTGTATGAAAAAGCAAATTTTTTTTTTTCATTTCCTGAAAATAATTCCTGGTGCTAGTTGTTCAGTTTTCGTTGACTGAGCAACCCCTATAAGTTTGCGGGACGCTGTCCCTTACACCCCGTATAAATCTATCACTTCCACAAATCTATGAGATAGTTACGTCAAATTAAGTCGTGATGTGAAAGGGTCCCGACTAAAATGCATTTTTTTTTCGCGCATTCGTTCAATGTGAAAAGTTTATAATAAGTCCGCTGTACTGCCATCCTTTTCTGTTCGCTCGAGATGGAAAGTGACAGGACTAAACTTAAATAAGTTAAGTTGATTATGTAACCGAATCGGCAGCAATGTCGACTTCACCCGATACAAAAAAATGACGAATAAAATTCACCATCGGCTTGAACCTAGCTAGGACCTTTGTAAAGCCATTCCATGTCTCTTTCAAATGGGAATAAAAACGCAAAGCTAATTGCAGATGGCGCCCACTGTTGAGTGTTCCAAAATAGACCAATGAGAAGACACAAAACTGACACTGATATTGACAGATTAGCTGAGCAATCACAGGAAAAAGGAACAACTCAACAGTGGCGCCATTTTATTTCTCAGTTTTTAACCCCACCTGGCTATTCAGCCAAGCTATTCAGTTGATCTACCCTTTACATGTGAATATTTTATTTTTTCATCCTAATTTCTAAAATGATTCTCATGCTTAAAATGATTTAGAAAAAAAATAGTTTATGCAAAAAAATCTTTAAATATCATGAATAATACGTCAAGTTTTCTTCTTTCTTATATTTTAAAAACAAAACCTACTTATTACATTATGATTTTTTGTCGTGTTCTTGTTTTCATAGACGACTAAGAAAAAAAAAGAAAGAAACGAAAAAGACAGAAAAGGTCGAGGAAGAGGAAGAAGAAGAAGAAGATAGAGGAGGAAGAAGAGAAAGTGTTGACTGTAAGTTATTTAGATCACAAGTATATTGTCACGATTTTGTAGTTTTAATATGGCTGAGATTGCCTTGATTAATAAAGTGGAAAACTCGTGCTCGCTTCGCTCGCGAATATGAGTTACTATGCCTTCTTCCTATTATATATTCTGTTGCTTCTTCGATGATATGAAATCACGCGTTCAATTTTCTCGCGATATAATTTTACCATACCTCGATCTATGTAGCATGACGACTGCTACGCTCGCGATATGAGTTATAATACCTACTTATCAGAATCAATATCGTGAAATTTCGCATGATTTTCAGTTTCTATTACTTATTCAGTTTCCTTATTTTATCCTACCGCTAAGAAAATGCTGGGTGCACTTGTGAGAGGACGCACAAAATTTACCAAAACAACGTTACTACTATTACATTGCACAAATAATAAAAAAAAAGAACATATCGTTCGTAAGTCCGGGGTCCGTGGCCCAGAAAAGTGTTAAGAACCACTGCTCTATACTCAAAAAAATCTAGGATGGTAGGTAGCTGTGGCAGATGTAATTCCTATGGATTTCAGACACATTTTGTCAACTGTCGCAGCTACCATCCTGGATTTTGTAGAGTACTTAGATAGTTTGGTGTGTATTGGATTTTCAATTGTTGGCAATCTCAGCCATATTAAACTACAAAATCGTGACAATATACTTGTGATCTAAATAACTTACAGTCAACACTTTCTCTTCTTCCTCCTCTTCTTCTTCTTCTTCTTCCTCTTCCTCGACCTTTTCTGTCTTTTTCGTTTCTTTCTTTTTTTTTCTTGTCGTCTATGAAAACAAGAACACGACAAAAATCATAATGTAAGTAAGTAGGTTTTGTTTTAAAATATAAGAAAGAAGAAAACTTGACGTATTATTCATGATATTTAAAGATTTTTTTGCATAAACTATTTTTTTTCTAAATCATTTTAAGCATGAGAATCATTTTAGAAATTAGGATGAAAAAATAAAATATTCACATGTAAAGGGTAGATCAACTGAATAGCTTGGCTGAATAGCCAGGTGGGGTTAAAAACTGAGAAATAAATGGCGCCACTGTTGAGTTGTTCCTTTTTCCTGTGATTGCTCAGTAATCTGTCAATATCAGTGTCAGTTTTGTGTCTTCTCATTGGTCTATTTTGGAACACTCAACAGTGGCGCCATCTGCAATTAGCTTTGCGTTTTTATTCCCATTTGAAAGAGACATGGAATGGCTTTACAAAGGTCCTAGCTAGGTTCAAGCCGATGGTGAATTTTATTCGTCATTTTTTTGTATCGGGTGAAGTCGACATTGCTGCCGATTCGGTTACATAATCAACTTAACTTATTTAAGTTTAGTCCTGTCACTTTCCATCTCGAGCGAACAGAAAAGGATGGCAGTACAGCGGACTTATTATAAACTTTTCACATTGAACGAATGCGCGAAAAAAAATGCATTTTAGTCGGGACCCTTTCACATCACGACTTAATTTGACGTAACTATCCATAGATTTTGGAAGTGATAGATTTATACGGGGTGTAAGGGACAGCGTCCCGCAAACTTATAGGGGTTGCTCAGTCAACGAAACTGAACAACTAGCACCAGGAATTATTTTCAGGAAATGAAAAAAAAAATTTGCTTTTTCATACAAAATGACCACATCGATCAGACAATTTGTATGGAAAAGCAAATTTTTTTTTATTTCCTGAAAAAAAATCTAGGTGATATGTGTTCAGTATCGTTGACTGAGCAACCCCTATCAGTTTGCGGGACGCTGTCCCTTTCACCCGGTAATAAGTCCGCGTATACTGCCATCCCTTTCTGTTCGCTCAAGATGGAAAGTGACGGGTATTCTTTTATTTTAGTTAAATCTGGTTTACGCTTACGCCGAATCATGGCCATTGGGAACATACCAGGTGAAGGGATAGCGTACTGAAAACTGTAAGGGATTGCTCAATCAACGAAACTGAACAACTATCACCAGCCCAGCTATGATGCACACAGTTTCACTTCGTTTTGTCTACACATTATCTCTTTCGTTGCGCAGTTCACAACGAAAAATGACAGGCACTATTCATAGAGGTGTAGACAAATCAAAGTCTACAGTGCCCATCATAGACATGCAGGAAATGAAAAAAAAAACGTTTCCAATACAAACAGACCACCTCGATCAGACAATTTTTAGGGGAAAGCTAAATAGCTATTTATGTAACTGTTGCATAATGAGGGATAGTTAAATACTAATTATGTACAGTTTCATACAATAGTTTATCTACACTCATACAACAAATTTAAATTAAAGAAAAAATAAAGTAATCATTATTTCTTCTTTTCTAGTTTGCTCAAATAGCAAGCATCTGCGTAAAAATTAAAAAAGAAAAACTTCATTTTGTTACAGCTTTGCGATAGCGAAATGAAATTTGTATGGTTCCTTAGTCACGGCTGCATCGAAAGGTATATCATTTGCTTAGCGTTTCTGATAAGTAAATGAAGGATTTACGACATGAGTGTAGATACAAAAAAAAACCATTTTCTTTAAAAAATAAGTAGTGGTTCAGTTTCATTGACTGAGCGAGCAACCCCTTTCAGTTTTCGGTACGCTGTCCCTTACACCCGGTATTTGAGGTTCTTATACTAACCAACAACCGCTTCAACGACCTCTTCCTCGGCCACCTCCTCCTCTTCTTCACGAATGACGATCTCTTCGAGAACAACAGGCTCTTCCTCAGGGAAGTACATCACCACGTGGTTGTGGATATGTTCATACATCAGCTCGTTATCCTGTCAGAAAGTGTTCATAATAAGAATACAAGTGACGCATTAGTCGAAAATCCTATACAGCATCACAGGATTTTGCTGCCTGACTGCCTTTCTGTCTGTCTTAATTTTTACCGCGACGCTGATTAGTCCGTCGCAAATAACCCTGGTGAATGACTCCAGCAGCGCACGATGGTGCGCTTATCGCTAAAGAAGTTTCTTGCCAAAGCGGCCGACTCAACAAGGTGGAATCATACTTACATTATGATCCACTAAAGAACTGCATTTCAGTTGGTGTTATCTCTTGTACATTTAGGAGTATTTCCTTGAGGCCAGTTGGCCGAGTGATGACGGATGGCAAAAGGGTAATTACCCGCCTGGTCGGGTGTTGTGACCAGGGGACCGGAGTCCGACTGGATGAGTTCGGAAGTTGTATATATGCAGATCGCTGAGTTCTCAGGACTGTTAATTCTTGATGTGGCGCCATCTATGTGCGCTACATACGTATACCGCGACGCTGATGACCCTGGTCAACTCGTTCCTCCAGCAGCGCACGACGGCGCGCTTATCGCTGAAGAAGTTTCTTGGTCAAGCGACCGACTCAACTAGATGGTATCATACATCATGCTGCACTAAGTAATTGCCTTTCTGTTGGTGTTTTACCGCGACGCTGATGAGTCTGTCGCAGATGACCCTCGTGAACTTGTTCCTCGAAATTTCTTGGCTAAAGGACCTCAACTAGATGGTATCATAACAGGTATCAAGCATCATGTTGCACCAAAATAACTGCCTTTCAGTTGGTCTGTGGTTGGTGTTATATCTTACCGCGACGCTAATGAGTCTGTCACAAATAACCCTGGTGAACTCGTTCCTCCAACAGCGTACTATAGCGCGTTTATCGCTGAAGAAGTTAGGATGCGTCATGCAGAGCCCAGCAGCGATGCGAGACAGGTCGCGCAAGTTGAATATGTAGTGGAACTTGGCCGGGGTCGGTGGTAGTTCCGATACTATTATCTGTTGCGGAAAGAAAACAAAGTTATTTGTGCCGTTATATTTCTTAAAATATTTGTATCGGGTGGAAGGGACAGCGCACCAGAAACTTATAGGGGTTGCTCAGTCTAAACTGAACTCGAAACTGAACAACTTTTACCGGGAAATTCTTTCAGGAAATGAGAAAATAAAAATGGCTTTTTCAAACAAATTCTCTAATTGGTCATTCTGTATGGGAAAGTATTTTTTTATTTCCTGAAAGAATTTCCTGGAGAAAGTTGTTCAGTTTCGTTGACTGAGCAACCCTTATCAGGTTCTGGTACGCTGTCCCTTACTCCCCCTATTATATGGACGCGATTATCTCATCAGGAGCCGTATTTTTAAATTAATCGAATTAATAAGTACCTACGGCCTCTCTAAGCAGTAAGACTAACGAAAAATTGAACTAAGAAAATATTCATCCCTGACCGAATTTCTACTTGTACCTTGTATAAGTCCAGAGTCATCTGAATAATCTTGTCGGCGATGTTCTGTATCTCCTCGGGGAACACCTCGAAGTGTCCCCTCAGGACCGACAAGTAAATGCGACGCAGGGTGTTCTCCGACGGAAACTGGAGGTTGTACGTCGAGAACATTGATATGAAACGTGGGTCCACCTGGGGGAAAACTCAAGGTGAGTATAGTATGAGGTACAAGGACAAGGAATTCATTCAGCATGTTCGAGTATGGCGATTTTCACTTCGCGGAATGAGGGTTTATCAATACCAATACCTGAATTTCGGGTTTTGTGAGTTTAGCAAGACACAATCCCTTTTTTTCCGCCAATAAGCGAATTTGGAGATTGAGCGTAACAGCAGAGCGTTTGTAACAGTATTCATAGTGAAATTATCTCAACCTAGTTCCTTAACTAAGAAATGTCCGCTAAGAACGTACCCTCAATTGAATCCGTCACATGGTGACCTTCGATGAGAAACTGATATAAAATAACACTCACATCGTTTCTGCCGCCACCAGCTTTACCCATAGCTGCCAAGAAGCCAATATCCTTCAGATTCTTCCAATTGAGATCCTTGCCACGGTCATAGAATCCCTTCCTCTCGAAAAGTAGCTTCAGCAGAGCGATAGGCTGCTGGGTGCCGTATGTGTCTACCTGTTTAAAATTTAAAGTATATATCGAATCGAAGTGTATTCAAAAGAGGGTTCAATACAAACATACGAAACACGATGAAAAATGACTTTCATCAAGACGTATAGTTATCCTGGTTACGGCACCAACATTTAACTTGTAAAAAATCAATTTTTAAATACAGCTACATTTTTCGTTCACAAAAGAAATAATGGCTTGTTTATACCATGAAACTGAACATCTTTCTCTAGTTTAGAATTTAAAAAATATTTGTTCGACTTCCTATATAAAAATTGGCGAAGAGCGTGTCGGACACGCCCATATGTAGGGTTCCATAGCCTTATATGTTTACTTATAACAACATCATTATCTTCAAAATTTGATTTCAAGCTTTTACAAAAGCTGTATAATGATCATTTCACCTTTAGTAGTTTTTGTTGAAACGGTTTTTCCTAAATATTTCGTAAACTATAAATGCTACACTTTTCACATCACATAAAATTTCCTTTGAAATCCAGTCATTTTTAATCTACAGCAATGCAAAGACGAGCTTTAAACGCTATATCTGAAAAAAAAATGTATCTTAAAAGGCTACGAGAAAGTTTTTCAGTTTCATAGTCTAAACAAGCCCTTTAAATATTTTTGGTGAATGAAAAAGCTAGCTGTATAAATTGGTAATTTTTATTTTCCGTTAGTAGAAATAATTATAGAATTTGAAAAAATAGATCAATAATACATACATACATACATAAATCACGCGTTTACCCCTATTGGGGTAGGCAGAGCAAAAACTACCTAAACTTAGGTTGTTCCGCCACGTCTGACAAGTTTCGAGGGCTAATACAGATGATGATTATGTATATTGCTATAGTGACAGGTTGTCAGCCCATCGCCTAAATTGCAATACACTGAAACCCTCGATTCCCTAAGCTGATTTTTACAGCATGCACGGGAGGAAATGCAGCTGGCACATTCTATGTTTTTCTATCACTCCCAGTCCAGCATGGAAATGGAGATCAATAATTTAATGATTTATTTCCTTGTTCCAGTTTCACTTGAACTTACTATAGGCATATTCATGTCATCAACAAAGACCAGTAGCTTCTTGCCCATGGGCGGGCCGAAGACATCTTTAGTGCGTTTCTCGACGACCGACTCCAAGTTTCTTTGGACGTCCATTGAGGAGGTACGGGACGATAAGTTCATCGGCTGGACTAACTGTAAGAAAACAGGAAACTAGTTTTCCGCCCCGCGGTTTCGACCGCATCTAAACGAAAAAAAATGTCTTCCCCATACAAAATGATTACTTCAATCAGACAATTTGTATGGGGAAGTCAATATTTTTTTCGTTATCCGAGTTTTTTTGTTGTGAAAGTTGTTCAATCCTGCGCTGAGCAACTCCTATCAATTTGCGTACTAAATAAAAAATGACCCGGTATATTATTATTGAATATAAAAAGCTAGAAAATAGTTACACTTTATAAATAATTGCGTTGGGCAAGAATAGAACCAACGATCTTCAACGTAGGTACATTAGGAAGGTCACTAACCACTGAGCTATCGGGCCCAGTCGGGCCCGTCAAAATTGAATTTATTCAATTTTCAAAAATCTATTTATCATACCTTGTATGAATGCCAAACATCATAAAAAAAGTATTAGCAACAAAAATTATATCAGAAAAGAGGAAATAAAAAAAATTGTTCCTTGGAGGCGCCGGGTATCGATCCCGGTACCTCTCGCATGCTAAGCGAGCGCTCTACCATCTGAGCTACGCCCCCGATACACAACACCGCGAAATACGCTATCTTATACCAGCGCGCATTTCGCTGACCTACTTTACGCGTCTATTTTGATGTCAGCATGACATGTTTGTTACGCGTCTAATCTGCTTTCGTGTATTTATAAATAACCAGTTACACATGTTTGGCTAAATAATTATTATTATGTCACTGAAGATAGGCACATGAATTATTTATTAGATCGAACATGTAGTATTTTTAACTGTACCAACTAGTCTGATAACATTGCAAATATGTACTAAATAGGCTAGTATGTTAATTGATTATCGTTTTTACAATAACCCTACTTCGTACGTATAGGTACATCATCTTCATCTTCCTAGCCTTTTTCCCATATTTCACGGGGTCGGCTACCTAATCGAGGGGATTGAACGAGGGTACTGGTTTTTACACAGAGCGACTGCCATCTGACTTCCGCAACCCAGCAGGGAAACCAGACCCAATCCTAGATTAGGTTACACACAACCTTTGTGTGCAGGTTTCCTCACGATGTTTTCCTTCACCTTAAGGGTCTATGTCCTCGAGCTCGGTATTCGAAATCTGTCAAAATTTGACGTTATTTCGCTACTCATACTGGCACAGGCCGTCCACACACACATAGGTTGATTCTGCAGTGGTACCATTGAAATACGTTTTGCGCCTCTAAGAGCGAGAACATTCTTCAGCATAATAGAGATGTTCACTTTTGTACGTAGCGTTAACGTGGTAATGGTAAGTATTGTACTATAAAATAAAAAAATAAAAAATATTTCTTCTTACTTATTTATATGCGACAAGAGTTTCCCTTTTTCTTCAAGAAAAACAAATACTCTTTTAATTTTTTTGTAGAACATCAGTGAACACTGATCAGAGATCACATTTATAGGTACCTACCCTTTATACATAGAACACATCAAATAAACGTTTATTTTTACATTATTTAACAAGAACAGATTAAATGAAATCAAAAACTGGTGGAAATCGGTACAAGACTTCAAAATAAGCAGCAATTTCCGGTCTTGAATAATTCACATCAATACAACTAAACAGACCTGAAAGTGCCAAACTTAAAATGGCAATATCTCAAAAACTATCGATCCTAGAGTACTGGTGTATAGGGACAAAATGATAGGCTTTGACGAGATCTACATTTCGGATAACCGTGTCACTTTTGACAGCTGTCATTTGAAATGTAAATCTCGTCAAGGCTTATCATTTGTCCCTATACACCAGTACTATAGGGTCGATAGTTATTGAGACATTGCCATTTTAAGTTAGACACCTGTCATCTGAAATAAAGATCTTGTCTAGATTAGAAAGTATTAGCCGGGAAGAAGTCATGGCCCAATTTAACACCTTGCCCTATAGCAAAACACGCTGAATACGCGCGCACATGCGCGTTCTCTGCACGTTTTCAGCGCGTTTGACTTGCGTACAAAATACGCGATACTAACGCAAGCATAGTGTGAAAAGGTTAAAATGATCCGCAGGCCTTGCATTCGCTAAACGTATGAGTTGCGTCCTCTGCGCGTATTCAGCGCGTAATCATAACCCAGAGAATAGTTTAGTACTTTGTCAAAATCCTAAGAAAATCCAGTTTTTTTTATCAAAACACCGGATTTTCTCAGGATTTTGACAAAATACTAAATTTTTTTCTGGATTATGACCAGTATTTTGTCAAAGTAAGGGTTAGGCAAAATCCAGCCGCCATACAAAATAAAAAGTCTAATATCTCCTCAAAGATAAGAGATAGGTAGGACAATGGATAGCCCGACTAACGAGGAAGTTTGTTGTATGGAGACATCCGACAAATTCCTCAGCCTTTGAAACTTTGCAGGTAATAAATTTAGGTAATACAGATTACAGATGTAAGATAAGCCAATACTTTTTATGATCCTACATTAGGTATTTTTACCTAAACGTGAAAAACGCTTATAACTCTCTGTGAATAAATCCTCAGGCTAAAATAATTTCTTTATATGTATGTTTGTATTAGAAGAAATAAGTATGTAAAGGAATCCAAAATAATTTCTATTTGAGAGATAGTCTAAATATAACTTTTAACATTTTGCTCTATAAGTCGTACTGAAAAATTGCTCCGCTAATTATTATTCTTTAAAATAGTTTTATTTACTAAAATAAATAGCTTTGTTTGATAATCCAATAGATTTTCCTTTTTGAACTTATCAATTTAATTTTTGCTCAATAACGTAATGTGAAAAATTACTCAGCTTAATTTAATACTTTTATTAGTTAAGAATCAATATATTCTAATAGATTTTCCAATAATCCAAAGGAATTTCGGCCTTTTACAAACGTTTTTAAAACCTTAACAATACGGACGGTCGCGGGTGTGAAGAGGGGTGCGGTGGCGGCGGACGGCGCGAGCGACACGGCTCGGCGGCGGGCGGACCGGCAGTTTATTTACTTTTTTGAACTTATAAAATTACTCTGTCTATTTTTATACCTAATTTTATTATATGATTTTGTATTAAAACAGATTCATCAATTATCCAATAGATTTTCGACCGTTCATATTTCGCACTCGTAATAAGATAACGACCGAATGCAATTTTTCAAACTTTTGGGAAATGGCAAAAAACTTTTTGACTTTTTAAGGTAATTTGTTAAATCGTAATAAAATTGTAACAAAGAAGAATATCTAAAATCTAAAAATACACTTTTAATCCTTAGAATACCTTCTATTAGACTCAGTAAAACATGTTCATATTTTTTAATATTTTACATATTTTTTTAAAGTTTTTTAAAATTGTTTTGACATCGGTCACTGTCTCACTAAAATATCGAAAAATATTTTGCTTGATCTACAAATAGGTCTATATCTTACTAAATTATTGAAGGCTAAAGATCGCCGATTTTTATTTCGGTCATTGTTTTATCTAGATTTAACAAGAAAGTGTAACACATTACCAAATAAGCCGTTATTTGACTAAAAATCCCACGTAAGTTAGCGGTTTATGTTAAAATTTAGTACTAGAATATTCCTATAATTAAGATTAAAGTGCAGAATTAGTAGTAAAATAAATACTTATAATATTAAAAATGAATTAAATATATTGACAAAGCCTTTTTAATTAAATTGATTAATTATTAAGTCAGTTAAACATTGGCAAATATGTTGAAAGAAGTTTTTATATCTGATAAACACTGGCCTTGCGTGACGGTAATTCAAAAAGATCTCGAACATATTTTTTCCAAATAAATGTGTATAGGTTCATAATCGTGGTTTTTTCTCACTATTTACGGGCCTCCAACAAAAAAAGGTAAGCATTTTTACTCAATGAACCTTGCGAATCGTAAAGGTATTAAGTATTTTTTTTAAAACAATATCCTTTTCTTTCATAGTTACTATTTAAAGTTTTAAAAGAGTAAGATCATTATACCTGTATACATACATACTAGTACATACATATAGATACACCAGGTATAACAATTTTTTTTAAAAAGTAGTCTTTTTAGAGTAGTATACTTATCTAAGAGGTAAGTATTTTATTTATAGAATAAAGTAATTAATCTTAAATAACTTAAAAAATGCACCAGGTGCAGCAAAATTATCTTATTAAAATTCTATCAATACTAAGCAGGTAGGGTAAAGGATTGTAGCGTAGCTTCGATAAGTCGCTTAACACGCATAAGCATACGTGTCTCTTTCGGAAGTGTCCCCTAATCTTTAACTTGCTGCCCCTATATTACCAGATTAGGTAAAGAATATCTTCGCATTGTAAATAATTGGAAATTCGTGGGCCCTGATAACGTGATTACCGCTTATCAATGCGAAATTGATGGGTCCTCAAGGTGTGGGTACACTAAGAAACATGGCTGACTTTTTATAATCACATTCTTACCAGCTGCAAAATGTGCCACGAGATTAAGCGCCTTGTCTAATGAGGTCGAGGCAACTTTTTCAAACGTACTCTGTTATCCTGTGGCTTATATGGCTGTATTGGCGGAATCTCCATTAACTGTGAAATTTATTCCCTATCGTTGACTGAGCAACCCCTTTCATTTTCGGGACACCATTCTTTATCCGATATACAATTTTAATTTCTTTGGCACCCCGGACATAATCTACCTTGGCAAACTTTGAAGTCCTTAAATACGCTGCGAGAGTAAAAATCATAACTTGCTTGACTTTTATTTGCCGCAAACCTGTTTTTGTTTTTTCTTTAAGTTAAAAACCACAAAATTTTTAAAATACTTCAATCACAACACAATGATCACTTCACTATAAAAACGCACTCATTGAGTTTTTTAAATTGAGCGGCAGACAAGCAACTGTGGCCGCGCATATCTAAAAAAAGTAAGGTAGGTGTGTTAATAGGGCTTGGCGGTGCTTAAATCGTTGTAAACAAACATTTATATACTGTGCTGTTGGTTTTGATACGGCAAGAAATCGGTTCGTGGCTATAACTTCACAGATTTTTTGTGACTTATCTTGGAATATTTACTCCAAATCGATAAAAACAATGACTTATTTCGTATTGTTACAGTGTTGAAATGATATTTTTTTGTAAAACAAAGACTTAAAAACAAATGTTCCACCGATATTTTATTTTCTTCTAAACGACATAGACCGAATTTGATTTCAGACACAATTTTTCTCAGATTTTTAAAAGAACATAGACTTAACATTAAAACGGTCAGTAAGCCTGCACATATTTTTTGTGAGATACTGACTTAATACAAATTCAGCCAACTTAACAACATTCACTCTGCGCACCGCCTCGTCGTCGCGTCCCTGCCAGTCGGTAACTGAAAGGTAACCGAGCGCGGGGGGGCCGCACTTCCAGGGGGAGGCAGGGAGTGACCATACTGTATGACGTACGTCAGAACGTCAGACTATTGAATTATACTGTGAAAATGCCTAGCAGCAAAAAAATACGACGAAAATAATGTTCTTTTAGATTTGACATTATGGTATGTCAATTTGAGTCTAAAAAATACAAAGAGTTTATATTCTAAGGGAGCATTGTCTCTTTTTTTTAATGAAATAAGAGCAGGGCCATCTAATGTGAATTTTTGAACTAAAATTTTGTGCTGTCAAAAAGTCCCTAGATTCACTAATAGTATATTAGGCAACGAGGGAATAAAGCAGTGTCTAACGTCACGGGCAGCATATTGAATCCTGAGCGGAATGAAGGATTCTAGGATTAATTCCCGAGCGCAGCGAGGGAATTAAATCTTTAATTCCTGAGCGAAGCGAGGGAATTATGACAAGAATCCTGAATGTAGCGAGGGATTCAAGTCTGCCCAAGGCGAAGACACATTTATTCCCGAGGAGCATACTATATTTTACACACCTACTGCACAGATTACTTAGACGGTGGCAGGCGTCTGTAAGATAATAAAGCTCAGAAATATACCTAATCATGTAATATTGATACATAAATAAATATTGAAAACATACCAGAAGCAACAGATCCGAAAGTCAATTCACACTCACTGAACTACACTTCACGTTCACAATCCACTACCTACGTATTTTTCCAAAAAACGAATTGATCGTATTTAACATATTCAACATAAATAACAAAATACGATAAAATACTAGTCACAATGTCTTCTGGAGTCAAAATATTATTTCACTCGACAATTTACGAAATGGAAGTAATAATCAATGAGAGAAAAACTTTTGCAAAATCAAACCGCGTTTTCTTTTTTTTTAGTTTCTTTTTTTTATACAAAGCAAAGAGCACATACAGATAACTAGTCATACAGCCTTTTTACACTCGCCGGGAGGCGCAGAAGGCGAGTGTGGCAACAGTTTTAATACACACACAGCCATATTTTTATTTTCTGAAAATTATTTTCTTAGTAGTTCACATGACATTCCAAATTCAAATCACATAATAACCCTTGGGCTATTAAGGATTTCCATACAACTTTAAATCCCTTGGGATTATTTTCTTGCTTTAAACGCAAGTTCCTTGATACATTATGTTGATATAATAATGCAGAGGTGTGTAAAACAAATAAATAGCTAACCAAACAACTCCGTTGCGCACTTCACCCCAACGAGTAAATAAACTGCCGGTCCGCCCGCCGCCGCCGAGCCGTGTCGCTCGCGCCGTCCGCCGCCACCGCACCCCTCTTCACACCCGCGACCGTCCGTATTGTTAAGGTTTTAAAAACGTTTGTAAAAGGCCGAAATTCCTTTGGATTATTGGAAAATCTATTAGAATATATTGATTCTTAACTAATAAAAGTATTAAATTAAGCTGAGTAATTTTTCACATTACGTTATTGAGCAAAAATAAAATTGATAAGTTCAAAAAGGAAAATCTATTGGATTATCAAACAAAGCTATTTATTTTAGTAAATAAAACTATATTAAAGAATAATAATTAGCGGAGCAATTTTTCAGTACGACTTATAGAGCAAAATGTTAAAACTTATATTTAGACTATCTTTCAAATAGAAAATATTTTGGATTCCTTTACATACCTATTTCTACTAATACAAACATACATATAAAGAAATAATTTTAGCCTGAGGATTTATTCACAGAGAGTTATAAGCGTTTTTCACGTTTAGGTAAAAATACCTAATGTAGGGTCATAAAAAGTATTGGCTTATCTTACATCTGTAATCTGTATTACCTAAATTTATCACCTGCTAAGTTTCAAAGACTGAGGAATTTGTCGGATGTCAAAGGCTTCGTTGATCGGGCTAGGAGGGCTACTTCCAGTAGTCATGAAAATCCAAGATGGCGGATACAAAATGGCGCCCAAAAAAATTTGCTCCGATCAGTCTGAAATTTAGCAGGTGTGAGGTCGCTGACGTATTGATTGGATATTTTTGATTCGTTTTCTGGTTCCACCATTTTTCAAAATGGCTGCCGTACAAGCTCAGGGTCTTTTGTATGGAGAACTTTGATTTGGCTCTGGCGTAGAAACGGTTGCTCGTGGGGGGAGCTGATAGCACTATTATGGTGTTTCATGTGTTAAATTATTATTATTGTTGTATCCTCTCTCCCTACCAGCAACTGTTTGTCATGCAAGGATTTTCTGTATGGGGAGCTTTGATTGGCCCTGGCGCGGGAACAGTTGTAGCGAGGGAGGATGGGTATTTTTTGATGGGCAGGTATGTAAAACGACCAATCCGCGGAGTGGTATTGACAAAATACCAGACCCCGAACTACATTAAAAAAAAACGATGTCATGGGTCGTCGGGTCAACATGGTTCATGTCTGCGGGGATGAGTTGTCAGTGCGGGGTTAAGTTATCAGTGCGGGATAAGTTATCAGAACGGGGATGATTTGACAGTGTGGGATAAATTGTCAGCGCGGGATGAGTTGTCAGTAGGGAATGAGTTGACAGTGCGGGGATGAGTTGTCCTCTCATCCCGCACTGACAACTTATCTCCACACTAACAACTCATCGCTGCACTAACAACTCGTCCCCCACTGACAACTTATGATGCGCTGACAATTTATCCCGCACCGACAACTTATCGCGCTCTGACAACTCATCCCCGCCCTGACAACTCACCCCGCACCGCACTGATAACTCTTCCCCGCACTGACAACTCATCCCCGCCGACACGACCCATGTTGACCCGACGACCCATAACACCGTTTTTTTTTCATTTAGTTCGGTATCTGGCATTTCTTCTATGCCATTTCGCGGTGTGGTTGAATCAAAAACTGCTTACTTCGCGGGCTGGCATTTCATCAGTACCACTCCGCGGATTGGTCGTTTTACATACCTGCCAAACCCCGAATTCGGCAATTGGCTTTTTCGTGTTTGCCAGTCCGCGATTGGTTGCTTCAAAACGCTCAATGGCCGAAATACAACCGAAATAAAAGGACATTTTGGGGATTGCGCGTTTTGAATTTGCCAATCCGCGAAATGATCCTTTTTTTCGGCCAATGAACGATTTCGGGGATTGTGCTGAACACATACAATGCTTTATCTCCACTCATACGTACAGTACGGCCATAAATATTGCACATATGCCCTTCGAAAGAGACAGCATTAGTATTAGTAGCGCTGTCACTTTCTTATATTTGACATAAGAACAGGATAGCAAATAAACACATGACTTTGACATTCCTAATCTGACATTAAATTGCTTAAATTTGACATTAGATTGCTTATTTAACGTAAAATAAGGAACATGCTCTATGTTCGGTTCTTATTTAAAGCAGCTTATGTCAAATTAGGAACGTCAAACACATGTGTTTATTTGCTATCCTGTTCTTATGTCAAAGTAAAGAAAGTGACAGCGCTATCTTAAAATTAGTTAAGAATGAGGCGGCCAGAATCGAGGGCAATGTTAAACTAAACATTTTTTTTTTCCAAACTGAACAGCTTTCAAAAATGAACAACTTTTTTCATAACTGAACAACTTTTTTCAAACTGAACAACTTATTTTAAACTGAACAACTTTTCTGGAAACTGAACAACTTTTCTGGAAATTGAAACTTTTCTCAAAATTGAACAACTTTTCTCAAACTGAACAACTTTTTTTAATAATTCGAAATATGAAAAATAAAATGTCCCGCCCATAGAAATTTACTCGAGCCGCTGACACCATTTGTATGGGAGGACCAATTTATTTTTCGTAATTCAACCTATGTTCTTTGTGGAAAGTTGTTCAGTTTCATGGGTAGCATTACACCCTATTTAAAAAATTGCTTCATATTTTTTTAAAGTCCTAGTATAATATTATTATTATTTTACGTAATGTAAACTATTTCTACATTATGGGGTATGTGCTTGAAATAAAACCTCTTTTTATTGTATACTTATTTTACTTTTGTTCTATGGTACCACTGCAGTGACAGACTTGATTTTTACCTTGTAAGTATACAAGAAAAGATGGCGGAATTTTGGATGCGAGCGGCCGTAACCTCTCACCTTAACAGCCCGCAGGCGACTGAAAGAATGGAACATCGTGCCTGTCGTAATATAGGTTGAATTTTGACCTGCGCGCGCCATACTAATTTGTATGACAAAAATGAGCCAAATTATATTGCATATTTAATAACTAATTGCAATTGCTATTTAAATCGAATTATAAAACAATGACCATCTACGTGTTCTCTGTTCTTTTGCGATTAATTTGATGTAAGTATTGTTGCCTTTACGTCGCTCAAAAACTTACACTTAGTCAAGAGCTGCGTGACTATTTCATACTTTTTCATTGATTTCTCAAGCATTTCTGTAATTTATTATATGACTGTATGTTATTATTATTTGATCTCGTTGTTCTCCATTTTATACTGAATAGAATGGTATAATGTTCTTATTAATAAAACATTTTTGAAAGTACTAAACTAGTCAATTTCCGAATCTTGTTTAGCCGATTTCCCATACTTCCCTCCTTAAAAGCGTCGAATAAACGTACATATGAAATTCGGAAAACGCATTGGTACGTGGTGGGATTTGAACCACGACCTCCTGCACAGAAGGCCGCAGCACTATCCACTATACCATCCGGGCTATCGTGCTATTATTATTATTTTTATTGGTGATCAAAGAGCATTATTATTAAAATTACTGATGTGATTGTATTAGTAGGCTAGATGAGATAACGTAATTTGACTCAATGGGCCCGATTCGTAACATTCCCGACTTAACTAAAATTATTGCCATCCCGTTCTGATCTCTCATGATCATGATAGAAAGTGACAGGTATTTATATTAGTTAAGTCGCGTATTTTGCAACCACGAATTGCTACCACTATCACTTACGTATTTCTCAACAGGCAGTTCTCGTAAAAAGTTAGTGATGATAGCAGTTTTAGACGTGCCTGTATC
Organism: Scrobipalpa atriplicella; assembly: GCA_029255725.1. Lineage (NCBI taxonomy): Eukaryota > Metazoa > Arthropoda > Insecta > Lepidoptera > Gelechiidae > Scrobipalpa > Scrobipalpa atriplicella. The sequence continues at coordinate 9,594 of JARACY010004077.1, read as the reverse complement.
ACCCACTAGCAGTACAGGCCTTTCCACCTGTAAAAATAAACCCACTTTATCTCTCTTTACTCTATACCGGGTGTAAGAGACAGCTTCCCGCAAACTGATAGGGATTGCACAGTCAACGAAACTGAACAACAAGAATATGAAAAAATTAAATGACTTATACAAAATGACCACCTTGATCAGACAATTTGTATGAAAAACCCAAACATTTTTTTTTTATTCCCTGAAAGAATTTCCTGGTGAAGGTTGTTCAGTTCCATTGACTGAGCAACGGCCCTATCAGTTTGCAGGAAGCTGTCCCTTTCACCCGGTATAACAACAGAAAAATATTCATAATCTTTTTAGTAAGGTTGTCTAAGCGAATCAAGATCGTGGAACAACTGTTACTAACAAATAAATAGTTGAACAAGACTTTGCTCAGTACTCCTAGATACCTATGGCCCATATTTACAGTCTGTAGTCTGTACTGGGGTTACTTAACTGACCTCCGTGTAACTCCTAGCCTTGGGCTCTCGACTCGGAGGTCCTGGGTACAATTTTCGGCGCCGGACAACACCTTTGTGTTTTTGTTTCTAGTTTGGTTAGGCTGATCACCTGATTGTCCGAAAAGTAAGATGATCCATGCAGTCGGATGGGCATGTAAATAGTTGATCCTGCACCTGATTTTTATAGTTGTGTCATTCAATCTGTACCATCAGAATAAGAGATTGAAGGAATAGAGAGTGCACTTGCGTGTTGCGCATACACTTGGGACACTATAAACTAGTCTCGCGCAGATGGTCTATCTCTGAGAGATTGGCCGCCGTCACCGAAAATCAGTTAGGTGGACTATTATCAACTTACGCTCTCCATGGCACCAGGATGGCATTGAACTTCATCTCCCAGTTATGGACATAATCTAGACCATCCTTCTATATAAACCTCCTTCGTTTTTACTATAATCTGCATATTACTTGGAACCTTTATGAGATTACTTACGCTCTCCATGATCTTAATGATCCAGGTCATCTTAAGCGTATCCACTGTTGGCACCAGGATGGCATTGAACTTCATCTCCCGGTTATGGACGTATTCAGGGACCAGCCACTCCCATGCGTCCCATACTTTATTATTCAAGTCCAAACAGTACTCGTATAGAGTGGGAAAGCCCATGGGGAAATGTTCTGCAATAGAAAATATATAGTTGACGATTTGGGGATCTTAGAACTAAGGGAAAATTAAAGCAACAAGAAAAGTTTAATATCTACGTGCTGAAATAAAATACTATGAAGTGCAAGTGAATTAATCTTTCATCCAGAGGTACGAAAGAAAATCTTAGAGACGTTTGTTACAGAAGTGGTATAAACTACAGCAAACATACTGTTGTTTATACCACTTGCCACAGTTTTCCTCGAGAAAGCGAGGAAGACCCCTTCAAACCTGGATGTTTGTATTAAATAAAGACCTGAAGGCAATCCAGCTTAATAGCTCGACGACCCAGGACCGACTGTCCTGGCGAAATTTTATAAGGAGAGCCGACCCGGATTGAAACGGGATAAGGCTAGGCCAAAAGAGAGGGAGAGCCACAGTTTTCCTCTGGGTTAGTTAACTGTCAAGCCAGTGACCCGTAATCATTGTATTTGCTCACATTTAATTAAAATTCCCTAACTATCTGATCCTATATTTAATTTTGAATATTGAACAGCAAACTTATACAAACTTGTGGTAGCCTTTTTCTCAGGAGTGTCGTCGACAAGCATCATCGGGCATGCTTTCTTGACATACACATCGAAATCGTTCCGCCCGTCGTCAATGATCGACGCACCCAGTGAGTTGTACATCGACTATAAACGATAATGAAACAACTGAAGACATGATAATATCGCAAGTAAATAGAAAAATGTAAGATTGATGCTTTAAATTATACAGAGCTTCAAGTATTACTGTACTCTATTATCTTACTAAACCTATGTCGCATTTTGAAAACAAACAATTTGATAGGTGAAGCTTCCATGCTGGACTGGGAGCGATTGAAAAACATAGAATGTGCCAGCTGCATCTCCTCCCGGGCATGCCGTAAAACCAGCTAAGGGATTGGACGGTTTCAGTATATTGTAATTTAGGCGATGGGCTGACAACCTGTCACTACAGCAATATACAGATGTGGCGTTACGACCTTTGTTTGGGTCGTTGACGTTCTGCCGTTAGGGATACAGGCGTGATAGTATGTATGTATGTATGATAGGTGAAGTTGGGATGCTGCAGAAAAATTGTATGAAAATGTGTCTCAAGCCGGTGCTCGATTTGAAAGACGAATAACCTATGAAAACATTCCGTTAATCAGATTTAAAGCAAATAAACATTTATCTAGAATACTTACCACCATGAAGACACATTCCACTAGAGTTTTGTCGATGACTTCGTTTTTGTCCTCCCTGTTCGGCATCAAACCGCTGATCATATAGCATAGTTGCGTCACCTAAAAAAAAAATAATACCATCAACCAATCAGAAAAGTATATCATCGTCAGACCATACGAATAAGATGTAAGTTCATGACAGTCCACTTCAGGACCTCTAAACCTGTCCCCATATTGCAGCACTGAGCCTAGTGACCAGCTCTTCGCAATCAGATGCTGCCAGCCACAAATCGCATGTTCCATTTAGTCCAAGGGGATCACAAGCATTCAGCGAGTTATTATACGCACCAGGTTGAGCGGCGTCTGCGGCACGATAGTCTTGAGTGGTGTCTGCTGTTGCAGCCCGAACAGTCCAAACACGATGTAGTTGATTGCCCCGGCTACATAGTGTTCAAACAGCTCCCCAAGTTGCTCCCGCTCCTCAGGGTGGTTACGACTGTTTAGCCATCTGTCGATACATGCGAAATTATTCAATGCTTCGTCATCACCATCATCTCGTTATCACGCACAACATTCACTGCTGGTCTAAGGCCTCCCCATAGCATAGTGTCGAACTTGAAGCATATATCTTCCCCATAGATAGTTCAGATCTCCCACTTCGAAGAGCAATGCACAGTATGGCGCTAGATGAATTCTTTCCCAGTTGGCTAATGTTAGCAGTTTTTTGTCGTCCATTATAAAACAATACTTATTTCTGCCAATAAGGTAAGATAAGCCCAGATTCTTAGGATCGACATAGACCATATACCGGGTGTAAGGGACAGCGTCCCGCAAATTGATAGGGGTTGCTCAGTCAACGATACTGAACACATATCACCAGGACTTTTTTTCAGGAATAGAAAAAAAAAATTGCTTTTCCATACAAATTGTCTGATCAATGTGGTCATTTTGTATGAAAAAGCAAATTTTTATTTTCATTTCCTGAAAAAAATTCCTGGTGGTAGTTGTTCAATATCGTTGACTGAGCAACCCCTATAAGTTTGCGGGACGCTGTCCCTTACACCCCGTATATTAATACAATGATGCATAGGCCAATGTATATTATATATCTTTTTTTTTATATTGTGTAGATTCATATGACATTCAATAAGTATTCCATGGAATCTATGTTGAAGAATAAATTATTCATTATTTCATTATTATTCCATCCCAGCGCGAGATACTGTGGCAGGCGAAGCATAGTTCAGATCCCTTACTTCGAACAGCAATGCACATTATGGCGCCAGGCGAATTCTTTTCCCGTTGGCTCAAATTAGCAGTTTGTTGTCGTCCATTATACTCAATTCTTACAAATAAATACATAACTTACTTCTGCCAGTAAGGTAGGAAGCCCAAGTTCTTAGGATCTACAAAGACCATCCCAGCTCGCGACACTGTTGCAGGCGAAGCATAGTTCAGATCTCCTACTTCGAAGAGCAATGCACAGTATGGCGCTAGACGAATTCTTTCCCCGTTGGCTAAAGTTAGCAGTTTGTTGTCGTCCATTACTGAGTTCATGTTTTCTATCCAGAGAGCGTCCACGTCACCGTCGAAGAGGGAGTAGCGACGCTCTTCGCGATCCGATGGCCTGAGGTAAAGAATTATGATGAAATACCTCAACAAGCCTCGCGTTGATGTCTTTTATAAGCGCGCGCACCAGCGTGCGAAAATGCGTATAAAAGACATCAACGCATTTCAATTAGCAGGCAAAATTAATAGTAATGCCTTATCTCTTACGGGGTAGGCAGAGCATTAACTTGTAATAGGGCGTTTTCGCAACAATATTTAATACCCATGTATTCGATACGAAAAACTTTCATATCTCGACTCTTCAGTTCAAAGATTATTAGAAGTCATATCAAACAGAAACACACTCGATAAAACCCAGTCAGTACCTGTTCATCTCTCGGAATATCTTGGAATATAAGCCATCAGTCCAATCTCTGGTAACCGGGTCCAGGATTCCGTATAATTCTATCACAGAACACGCCTGAAATGTTCAAATTCAAAGTTGTTGGTATTTAGCTATCATTTGACGAAATTGTCATGATTATAATAAGATGGAATGAATTCCGAACACAAGGAGCACTGTTTTTGGTTTTTCGCATGCAGTTCCTGTCAACCAGCAATTTCTTACCTTAGGGTTGAGGACGGTGAGTTTGGTGGGCAGTCCCATATTAGTCTGCGCTTTACACAGCGTGGTCAATATGACAGTCTTGCCTCCGCCGGTCGGACCAACCAACATAGTGCTGTGACGCGTCATCATCGTCTCGTACATTTGCACCACTTTGTCCACCTACCAGTAATAAAATAAAAAGTGAAATAAATGTTTCAAACTACGCATTAAAGCAACTGATTTTCATAATAGGTACTCGTTTCCTCCGTTCCGGGATTTCCTTCACCACTTTTCTTTTCTTTTTTTTATGTATAAATTCAATGCTGTGTAGATAAATATATATCTAACCTCGCGCTCGTTACGCTCGCAAATTTATAAGTGTCAAGTCTAGATCGATAACACAAAACCTTGCGCGCGCTACGCTCTCTTTACGGGGTGTAAGGGACAGCGTCCCACTAACTTATAGGGGTTGCTCAGTCAACGAAACTGAACAACTACCACCGTTTTTTTTTTTCAGGAAATGAAAAAAATAAATTGTTTTTTCATACAAAATGACCAGCTCGATCAGACAATTTGTATGGAAAAGCAAATTTTATTTTCATTTCCTGAAAAAAAATCCTGGTGATAGTTGTTCAGTATCGTTGACTGAGCAACCCCTATCAGTTTGCGGGACGCTGTCCCTTGCTAGCAATTAGGTAGTAGTCATAGATTATTTTTAAGTTAACATTAGTTTTAAGTATATTTTATTAACCATGTGAGTCTGTGCTACTTGATTAAATAAATAAATTATTATTATTATTATTATTACACCCAGTATAAGCTATATCATTGAGTTATTCTGACCTGATGATCAAGTTCAATATAACCGCCTTTGTTCAACACATCTATGACAGTAGCGTTGAAATCCGGGTAGCCCACGCGTGGGCAGTCCAGGCCCGGAAACAGGTCCTTGATCTGACCCAGGAACAAGGGGACGTCTTCGAACACGAACTTCGGATAGTTCATGTCTCTGTATAGAAATAAATGCATTTCTGTATAAAGTATAAATTAATGAAAAGCCTTATGGTGGTAGCTTTTAATGAAAAGCCTATTTTAACAATAAAACCTTGCAATATAAGTGAATGTACCTCGATCGTTAAACAAAACCTTGGGCTTGCTACGCTCGCTATATTAGTACATTTAGCTACCTGAGCGCGCGCATGAGCACCATGATCTCGCTCAGGTCGGTAGAGTCGCGGCGCAGCTTGCCCGCCATGCGCAGCACGGCCGTCAGTGCGCGCAGCCCCCAGTCGTAGTGAGACTGCTTCGACAACTGCTCGCGGGCCACTTTGTACAGGACTGTCATCTTCTTGGCGAGCACCTATAGACCGCAAGATTTGGTGATTTTATGCATTGATTCGAATCATTAAAAAGTGAACTTCTAAGTAAGGACCTCCTCCCCTAGTCATATTTAAGTCAACCGCCTCAGCTAAACACAACAGGCGATATTGGTGAATGCAGTGCTAAATTGTACAAGATAAAATATAGTATTCAAACGCAGCCACACATTTCCTGGATATAATCTGATCACTCTGAATATTTTGAATATTACCTCAAATGATGGGATAAGGGCAAGGGAATTATGATGTTAAATCAATATTAGAATAGCTTACTTTGGCTGTGAGAAATCCGTCCGCAAATAGTGAGATCTGACAGATCAACTCCAGGTCAGGCAGAATACACACGACGGGTCTGAACAGCGCTTTGACCGACTCCGGTAGTTCCGTACGTCCAGCGTAACCAGGGTTCATCGTGATGAAGATCCCCACTTTGCTGTCCATGCTTATCTCTTGACCTTCGAACTATGGGAGAAAAATATTTATGGAACAAGATAAAAATAAACCTAAAAACTGCAGTATGTCGTGACGAAATGGCTAATGTACAACATTGGCACATCGATATCAAATTGTAAAAGACACTGGTGGCATATGGTACCCACGGTGGGGCAGTTGCTTACCTAACCAAACTGGAATATAAAATTTCGTGCTCGCTTCGCTCGCAATATGTATTTCAGTACTTGAGCCTGCTTAAAATATAAAAATTTCGCGATCGCTTCGCTCGCGACAGGCGTTTCAGGTCTGTGCGTGCTAGCGGCGGGCCTGTGCTGCCCCACCCTGAGCCCATGGCTGGGTACGCTCATGGGTGGCACGAGAAAACAGCAACGAGAATACAGCATAGATTCTGAAAATCCAGGGTATAGTATATTCTATACCCTGCAGTACTTACCGTGAACCGCTTGAGACCCATAAGCAGGGCGCTCCTGATACACTGCAGTTGGGTAGAAATTACAGACAACACCGATATATCAATACGGTTAAACTCATCGAAGCAACCCCAGGCCCCACATTGGCACAGGCCTGCTAAGATCTGTCCCACGGCGCGGAAGTCCATGCCTTCTCCGCAGTTAGTCACCACGCACAACAAGCCCATTGCTTTGGCCAAGTCTTTGGTAGTTTCCGTCTTTCCAGTACCAGCAGGACCTGACATAAAAATAATATAACTATACGGAGCAAAAAAATTCTGTCCATTATATGGGAACATAAGTTGAAATAATATATTTGGTCCTCCCATTTTGCATATAAATAGGCTAGGCAATTTTTTCTTTCATATTTCGGCCTATTGTTTCTTGGGGAAAGTTGTTCAGGTTCATGAGTAGGATTTTTTTTTTTAGGAGTTTTGTCAGCATTTTTTTTTTTCACCCTGTAGAGATATGGCTTGGCAAAGATATTGAAGTCAGGTCAGTCAGGTTCGAGATGAAATCATCGGATGCTTACCAGCCGGCGCGCACCCGAGCTGCATGCTGAGTGACTGCGAGATGGTGAGGTAGATACGATCAGTGAGGGGAGTGATCACCAGCCGCCCGTTCAACCCCATGTACTCGTAGCCGTACTCGAACATACCTGTCACAATCACAAGGCATTTCAAGGAATCAAAATCATTAAGTCCAAGTAAGACAAATGGCAATTACCACACTGATTATTTGATTGAACTCGCCGGCTACTGTCAAGTTATCGCGCACGAAACCCTCGATCTAACAGCTGGATCAATTAATATTGGATATTATATGGATATGTCGCAGCGATCTAGTTGAATAAGCGATTTGATTGAATGACTAGCTCGTTAGTTGAATGACGGCATTTAATTAAATCACTAAAGGACTACTCGTCAAGTCATTGAATGTTACGTTCTTGACTGAACGTCATTTAGCGAAGTCGTTGAATGGGATATAGCCGAAGGCGCGGCCCGAAGCGGGAACGGGGGGGGGCGCAGCAAAGCAAAAAAACAAAAAACCTCATCATCCAGAAAGGTTTCCAGGTCAGTAGGTTGCAGCAGCCGGCGACCGTCCCAAAATACGCAAAAAAACAACGAAATTTTATAAAACGCGTTCGATTTTGGTTAGGTCAGGTTAGGTTAGAATCACCTGACTGATTTTACGTCCGCCCTGTTCAAAGGGCTATGTTTCAATCAGCTAACTAGTTGGACGTTGAGTGACGCTTGTTCACTCAACGATCGGCCTAGTGATTCAATTGAATGCAGCCATTCAATGAACGAGCTAGTCATTCAATCAAATAGCAGATTTAACCAGATCACTGCGACAGATATATGATACCCAGAGCGCGTCAAAGTCCTTGAGCAAGTAGGACCCCAGCTGAATCTACCACTGGAACTCACCGGTTGCTATTACGTTGTCTCTGACAAACCCTTCGATCCAACTGTTGGATCAACTGATAACCAAATGACATACCAGTGCACTGTTTCGTCCACAGCATCCCAAACTCCCCATACTCCTTGAGCCAGTAGAATCTCAACTGACTCTCCCACTGGAACTCTCCGGCTGCTGTCACATTGTCCCTCACGAACCCTTCGATGATGTCACGCGCGTGGACGTCGATTGTCGTGATCGTCCGGAATTTGGATCGGTCGTTTGCCGATAAATCTGTAGAAATGGAAACACAACAAAAGTAAGAACAATTTTGGCATCGTCAATATAGGCATCACCTTTTCTTTGGCAGCTTACCTTTCTTGTCATATAACATACGTCCCCACCGAGGGGCATCATGAGCCTACCCTGGAATCGGGCAATCGGGTCTTAGTTGACCATGTAGGTACGGTGGGTCCAGTACGGACTGGATGACTTCACACACAATCTTTGAATATTTTCATACCTGTGTGCGGTTTTCCTCACGATGTTCTTCACCGCAATTTCGCCGAATAACGTGAAATTCGGAAACGGTAAAATACATTGGTACGTGATGGGATTCCAACCGTGACCTCCTGCACAGGCAACAGTGGCCCGCTCTATCCACAACACCATCGAGCTTGTATCTTACCTTATCCAACACATATTGTGCTTTACTCAGTCATGGTATAGGCTCACCTTGTCTGACTTTCACGACAAGGGCATCAAGCTGGTCGTTCTGGTCTCCGAGATGCTCTTTCATGGCTCGTTTGTTGCCGAGACGAATGCGGCGAAAAGCTTCCTCCGTCTCCGCGGTCCACCACACTTGGTTAGCCGCTAAGCAAACCATGCCCTGATACTCCATTATCCAATCCGTTCTGTAAGGAGAGGTTATAAGTCGAGCTAGCTGTACGTACAGTCAGCAATGGAGACATCCTGGGCAGGCCCACTCGAAACGGAAGAGATTATTTCAGGAAATTATTTATGGATTTTCATGAAATTTTGTACATTTGTTGCAGTATAGTACATTACGATATAAGTGCGGTGGGTTGATCATTACAGCCGAGGCGATATTGCTTGCCCGAGCCGTAGGCGAGGGCTATAAGAAGGCAGAGGCTGTAATTATCAAAGCGCACGTATGTCGTACGACGTTTTATAACATATTTGCGAGGAAATAAATGGAACTAGATAAAAAAAATTAACAATACAGCGAAAAGAAAAAGCGCGCGGAATAATTTTTACTTATTCACAAATTAGGATGCGCGCGCATTAACGCTTTCTTTTTTAAGCCATAGTACAAAGAAACAAAAACCAGCCAGTATTACTAATAAAGTAAATAAATATTTTTTTGATTTTGTTACAGATAATTGTAGGTTGTAATTTATT
>JARACY010004076.1:0-28883 GCA_029255725.1 Scrobipalpa atriplicella | reverse complement strand
TTTGGTGACTGTGCTGATTAAAAACATTGAAGGTACGTATAAATTGAGTAATATAAGTAGATGTGTGAAAAGATTGTCGATATTTTACCTTGCAACGTACCAAAAAAAATTTTTGAGTGCAAGTTACAAAAAATACAACTGCTCTCAAATATAAATATTTTTTTAATGAGCAACAAAACAGTTTATGATCATTATCATCATAAAATATCGTTTCAAGTTTTATAAAAAAACACTTCGGAGATTTCGCTATTTTATACCTTGTACCTATTTCCATATTTAATACTGCACAGACAACTATCTCATGTAAAAAATATTCAATGTCCATTATTCTTATCACAAAGGACCCCCTTTCGCCGGAGATTGTTCAAAGTTTCCCTTTTAAAAAAGTTTGTAACTGCACCTTCTTGGACATCAATGGAGTCCATCCTCGGAACCGGTCGGAAGTGTAGCGTATATGGAAATGCTACCCGATTTCAATATCGGCACTACTCTGAAATGCAGTAGGTTTACGAGTATACAGGCAGGATTTCTAAAAATACCTAAGTAATAATCAACATTTAAATGTACAACGTACAAGTCCCCAGAAGGGTTCATCTGAAAATGGCCATTCAGCGTAGTGCAGGTTTACATTATCTAAAATGTTCTAAGTTTCAAGTTTTCTGAAATTCGCAAAACTGTAATTTTTCAATATGGTGCTTTTTTGAAATATTATATACCCTTCTCGGACCCTTTAGAATAGTCGTAGTTTCGGAAAACCATGCTGGTTAGTAATCACTACCTGAGCTCAGAATACAAAACGGGGTAGGATTTACGGTATCGAACGGTGCGTCAACTGCTGTTAATGCTTCCACATCTCAGAAGTATTCGAGATCGGAGTTCTGGAGGCTTTCCATTTACGCGGAAGTGTAGTATCCGTGTCTTTGGAGTTGGCTCCGGGGGGAGAGGGGGGAGTTATTACCACCTCTTTTGTTCACTGTACCGTAAAAGCACAAGTTTTATAGTACTCCACGCCGTTGGATGGTTGTAAAAATGTGTGTAGAAGTAATAAAGGTTATGTTTGAGCAAAGCTCAAAAATATAATAAGCTCGTTATAAGGCGATGCAAAAGATTTCGAATAAAAGATTAAAGATTTAAAAGATTAAACCTTACAATTTCAGCGATATATTGACCGTAATGCTGATAAGGCTACGAAAACACATAGGTAATTAAAAATCTATTAGTCAGCCGTGTCGGCCGTACAAATCTAGATTGAATCCCTTAAGACCCACCATAATGGGGCGTATTAATAGTCCTGACATGTTGCGTATCTATCATTGAGATAGAGCTTTCTACTAATGCTAATGCCCTTAGGGCAGCAGCTTTACTATATACGCTTATGGTGTGATGGTTGAGTTTATTGCTATTTAAACGGAAGCAGGCATGCATAATTTTTGTTATAAATTAGTGTTGTAGGTATAAATTATTAAAATATACTCAACTACTCTTATAAGTGATTCAATAAATACATCGTTATTTGCTACGCCGTAGTAAATGTTCGCTTGCTACGCCGTAGCAAAAGCAGCCTACTGTAGAACATTTTTTTTTTTAAAACGAGTTTTAGGGACGGTATACCTCTGAAAGAATTAGTTCAGTCAACAAAATTTAACAAACACACAGAAATTCTTCTGGGTGTCGGCTTCATTATACAAATAGTCTGATCAAGTGGTCATCTTCTTGTATGGGGAAGTAAGTTTTTTTTTTTCTTGACGAAAGTCTGCGTTTAAAACAACTGGAAAAGCTAGCTAATCAAAAAGACTTGCGATGAAAGTTGATCCGCGTTCAAACGAAACACCAGTTTGAAAGTTTGGAACAAAACAATCTCTACTTGGGAATAGTTGTCCGTTCACAACACCTGGCGGGAGTTGAGCGGAGCGCTGTCAGTTCCATTGATGAACAGACGGCAGACTGCGGACGGAGAGAAACGACCGGGGAGTTTTTCAAAGAGAAACTTTGCAGACGACTCCGTGAGGCGTCGTCAATGATCATACGGCGGGCTTTTTGTGAACATTATTGTGATGTTGTGTAGAGTACAAGTGGAAAAAGTTTATAAGATTTTATATACTTTACTTAAAAAATGGAAATTAACATTGCTAAGCGAATAATTCAAAGAATTTATTTACTTAAATCGGTCTTTGAGATGTCATTGTTATTTTTCCACCCTGTGTCATTTTTCGCAAAAATTGCAGACAGTACAGAAGCGCGAGCTTATCTTAAAGAAGTGTTGCTTCATCTCCCGTCTCCCGCGACGTGCTATGGAAAATGCTGTCTTTATCTAACTCCATCCAACTTCCCAATCTTTTACTCTCCCGTATTTCATTGAACTGTATTACGCTCCCTAGATGAAAGTCGAATATACAGGTCCTTTATTAATAAAGTATAAATAAAGTAAAATATAAACAATACAACATCAAAAACATAATCATTTTTATTTTTAAGGTAACATGGACACCGATCCTATAGGTACCTACTTCTTATGCCGCATTTTATTACAGATGATGACTAAACTCACTATCCACTTACTGCATTGACCCAGCCAAATATGTCCATTCTGTTTGAGCCATTTGAGCGCAGTTACATTGCAGGGACACATTCAGAACGCATAGCGCCGCAGATCGCTTAGCAAGGAATTCGATTCAACTAATACCGCCTAATCCTACCAGTAGGTGGTAGCAGCACAAACGGCCGGCAAACTAGGCAGTAGGCACCATAGAGTAGTTTTAGGCACACCAGGCACTGCATTCCGGAAGGCCATGTGCAATTTGCACTTGGTGATTGATGATAATCCGCGCGCAGATGTGAACCGAACAATGCACTGGGGTAATGGAATTTTTCTGAACATCAATTGTGCCTATCAGCTGTCCTCGTTCCGTACACGCTGATAGTGGTGAATTTGTCTTCGTTTTCGGGTTTCAATGTTGCTCTTTTCAGAGTTTTATTGTTTTGTTTGTGGCATGCCGGGGATGTGTGGAATTTTTGCACGAATATAGAGTTCATACAAAATATCCTTGTAAATATTCATGCGTGTAGTGACACATTTATTAAAGAGTACAAGTACCTTTTGTGTAGTATAAAAATTAATAAGTTATGTAATTAAAAAAACAATAACTTTGTGGGTCGTTTCTGGTTGGATTGTGTATTGTCATATTGCTGCTGTGGTGATAGGTTGTCAGCTTGTCGCTTAAATTGTAATATACTGGAATTTCCTCACTCTACTGGCATTTACAGTTTAACAAAATTAAATTTAAATTATTAACCTTCACTTCGCCAAATTAATTAACCAGCATAGATTTATTGGAAAATAACCAACATTAAAAGTGATTTCAATTAAAGTTGGGCAATTTTCGCTTCCTTCTTTAGCTGAGTTTTATTAGCTAAAGTGAGTTACTATCATCGGATCGTTGATAGTGGGGTGTTCGATACAGTCACGTGTAATTTTGGTGGGAGTTTTAAACCTGTAAGTATAAATTAGGTACTGTGTGTAGTGTAACTTAAACAAAGATTTTTATTTAAGAGCTTGATATAATATAAAATATAAAAATATATATAAAGTTACTTCAGTGTATGACATGCGTAGTACCTAATACATTCTTACAAATAGAAACAGACACGTCATCAAAATGCATCCACAAAATGATTGTTTGAAAGTAGGTTTGAAATAATAAAAGAAAGTTGATGAATATGAGCCTTCAAAAATATGAACCTTTTTCCTGTCTTTAGAATTCTACCTAAATTTTTACGTATTCATACTGAAAAGCTTAGTTTAGGTTTTAGAAAATTTTATATACAGTTGCACCGGTCGCGTTTCCTGTGGTTGCTTTCAGATTCAATTTTAAAATTTGTCTTCCTCGGGGCAAGTCCTGAATACTAATGGACAGGAGTTATGCGACTCCTGGATGTACAGGTAGTACTGTGAAATTTATGACCAAAAATATTTCCTATTATAACTTCTCCTACGTAATGCTTTATTGGAACTTAAATCCAATTTATTCTATTCATTATTGCTAAAAATATTCGTACAGCGTCCTCACTGCGAACATTGGCCTATATTATAGGCTCTATCATGATCATTTGGCGTCCATTCCATAGGTACTAAAGTCATGCGAGTGCATGCTCATTGCAGGCGAATGCGCGCAGCGTAGACGCACTCGTTTTCTGAGGATTGCACAACAATAACTCCTTCTAATAAAACTATCTGGTTAAATCCGTTCATCATAGTTTTATTGAAACATTATATTATAGTAAGTAAGTAAAAGTTGCGGAAGTTGGGCCGCAAAAGACTTACCTAGCTAAATCACCACAAGTTGGCAATAACCCACAAGGCATTTCGTCACATCTCTGGTAATAAAGATGATAAACTTGTCATAAACTTCAGCCGCCCATTGAAACAAAGACCCAGTAACCGAGTACAAAAGTTGCGGAAGTCGGGTCACACCGGACTTAGCCGGATTACCGCGAGTTGGCGATAGTTGGGAATCTTTCCGAGCGCACTATGAGCTTGATACGTTCGGGAACACCGAGTTCGTTCGCCTTGCACAGACGAACTTATTAATTGTGGTTTATGTTTTGATTACTTGATTTATCTATCTCTAGGTAAGTTTCTATTAATTGTCTACCCATTCGATTCCTTTGTCTGAGCAACCCATGGAGAAACTCCTTTCAGTTTTCGAGATTTGCGCACTACTTCACTATTTATTGAGTTTTTTTGTACTTTTTATTCAAACTGGCCATTTTACTAAAAAAATATAAATATACTCTGTCAGGCTCTTGAAAAACAGCGTGTGTCAAAGCTCCTTGGTTAAATGAAACCTGTCATATCCGGTTATAGGCCAGCCTTTGAACACGTCAAGTGAAAAAATATCCGAACGCCGTGGAAAAATATCAGTTGATGAATATTGAAACATAGTAGCGAGTACCGCCACACAAAAATATCGCAAGTGTTCAATTTTATAGCAGTTGAAATTTGACAGCTGGTAACTCAAATAAAAGTAAGTAAGTAAATAATTGTTTTTTATAGTATTGAAGATACCTTCAATTCTATTTAAAACCCACTTGGTCAGTTCAGTTTTTAAGTCACAGTCAGTTAATTTATTACGACTTAACACTTAAATATAGAATATAAATATGAAAAAAAAAACAGTTTAAAAAAATTGTGCTATATATTTTTTTTGCCTTAAATAGCGTGATCCCGTCCTGTCTCAACCAGACACTCATCATCCGGGCCACTGTAATCAGAACCCTTGCGACACATGCCTACTGAAAAAAAAAACCATATACCCACTGTTTGGCTCATCGTTTTCGTATTTCACTTTAAACTCGCGTATCGTCACCAGACACGCCTGTTACGCCTGTTACGTCGGACAGACAACCCATTTACCGCGTTTATCCCATGGGGTAGTTTACGCAGCATTTCAGTTTTTCGCCCCTGATGGACAGATACGTCAGCAAACTCTTCAGCTCGCGTCGAGTCGATAGTTCGTTCGTCATTCAATTTCCGTAGGCGCTGTGTGGTTGTGAGCCTGTGAAGGATAGTCCAGTGCATTAAGACATAACGCTAGCAATTATTGACTGATCTTAGTTTGTTGTTGCAGTTTCGTTTTAATTTCGTGAAAATATTTTAGTTGAAAAAATAAAACCTTGAAAAACCTACTTTCAATTAAGGTATCTAATGTACCTATATATTGGTTTGAAGTTACAAAACAGAATTAAATAATGACTAGTATTTAGGTATCCAATGATGCCTATTTGCGTAAAATTATAAGGTATGTAAATTTTAGTATACCAAACATAAATTATTGTTTACCTAACATTAATAATGTCAAATATTATGATAACATGATAATGAATATCGTGTACTTAGTATACCTTTTTTTTATTTTTTCAATTTTTATAAAAATACCTCCTGTTAGTTGGAGTATCTGACAGAACACGTATCGTCCATCCGATGTTATTGACTGACAAGCCCGATAAATTGTAACGGTTTATCGTTTATTGTTAGCTGTAAAAGCCCCGCGGTTACGTTTTTCTACCCTTTCCGGTCGGTTCTGACCATCGCACATTCGTAGCAAACATTCTTTACGGGGTAGCTAGAAAGTCAATGGCCCAATAAAATTAAATTGGATCATTACATTAGGTACTATTATCACAGACAACCTATATAAGGCGGCGGCGTATAATAAGGCGGCGGTAACATTTACATTTTCTGTGCTATTACGTATGTTTGGGTAGACAGGCAGACATTTAGATTAGATAATACCTGCGCAGTTTGGTGACGAGTTGTCAGCCTTTGTCCATCCCCTAAATTGCAATACAAGAAAACCGTCGTCCTCTGCTTCAAAGCCAGCTAATAACTGCGTTTTTTTATCGCTCCCAGTCCAGCCATGACTATACATTAGCAAATGAGGATTAAATTCACATTAATACCGCTCGGTTAAACCGTTATTGTGCAATAAACAGTGCTGATACAATACCTTGAATTTCGACCGCATTCACTAGAATTAGTGAAATAGTAAAATAGGAGTATTAAGGCAAGTTCATAATGAATATTTATCGCTTTAATACGTAGCGGCTGGTCAGCGGAGGCTACAGCAAATAAAGTTCCACAGATAGCAAATTCTATTGCATTAATTCATTGTCTGTCCCTCTTTGTAGCCTAGCGATGGATTTCTTAGATTTTTTGCGTAATTTGAAAAAAGAAGACAATGTTTACTTTCAGTTGTAGGATATCTCTTTCAAAGCAAGGTTTCGAGGCTGATAGCTATTAAAAAAATTGTACGCAAGAGCTAAGTACTTAGCTCTTAATTTCTGTTCTGAGTATTTTTCTTCAATTGGGTAAGTAAGTATATTCGTCACGATCAGTTTACTAACTTTTGATTTAAATAATATTCCATTTTGAAAATTATAAATTAAAATGTAAGTGATTACCCAATGTTCCGATTCACAAAAACAAATCTACCATAATATTTTTCAAACATTTCTGCCCCTGACCTTAACCTCGAAACCGTCAGAAGATAACAATCATTAATATCCCGCGACACAATAATATCTTTAATGATAATACATCAATGTCATTTTCTTCGTCGTATTTTCTTCAGAAAGACCATGCAGGCAGTACTACGTTTGTTTGTTCCGAACATGTTCCTTTTAGTACCTTTTACTTACAGGTAACAATGATATTATAATTGGGGTGGTATACTTTACTTAACTCCTAGCGATGTACGTACTTATCCCTGAGGTCATCACAGGGTAGCGAGGATTAGCTAGAATACCATCTGTTCTTACATTTATTTATCCTTCGTTACCTAATAATGACACAAAATAGGTAACATCCTTATTAATCTTCTCTTCATATAGCATCCTAAGAACAGCAACGTCGTCGTTCGTCTTTCATTATTCTCTTTGCAATAGCGATACAATACAATACGTATAGCTACAAGTACTATGTGTGTTCTCGGCACTTTTTTTATCATTATTAGGTAATTGACAAACTGAAAAACTATAAAGTTAGATATTTATATCTAGATGTTTTAATTGCCAAAGAGAGTATACGATGTTTTCGAAATTCGTTTTTACGGAATTTGCCTGACGGACTGATTCAAATGTTCATCATCATAAATACAGTGTTCAATGCTATCTATAATTATTTTCTATTTAACCCTTAGACTGGCATCGCCATTTTGCAAATTTTCATTTTGAATAATCAAAGTACCATATCGTTTATGTTGTAGAAACAAACCAAAATAAGTCCCCGCTAAATAACATACCTTCCGTTCCCCTAATAATAATTAAGAGCATGTCCTTAAAATGTTCTGGCGCCAAGGTAAATACCGTATCTGTGTATATTGCGGAATAAATCGTCCATGCAATGACAGGAATAGGGGGAGCTCGGCGACATACAAACATACCTATGAAATATGATCATTGGAATATTGAACTTGTCTACTGGTGGCTTTGGAAAAACGTCTGTGTGGAATGTGGAATTTTGATATTTCATTGCTACTGAAATTTTTGGGACCTATGAAAACATCAAAAATAGATTTAAATAGGTGTTAGTGGTCTAGTTTAAAATAGAAATGGATAATATATGTTTACAATGGTCGGGCACCCACTACATCAAGCGTGGGCGGAACCCACGCGTAAATAAAAAAATACATTCAAATTATTGACACAGTTTTGTGAACAGGATCTGCACCCATCACTTATTTGTTAGCTTATTCCAAATTACAATTTCATCCTAACCCTCAGACTACGTATTGGTCTCTACCTTGAGCTATTGGAATAAAGCCATTATTCCGAACATAATAACGTTTATCACATCCGATCACAGTGCCGACGGGCGGCTATTGCTTCAGGTTATAGTCTAGGTATTGGTTGGGCATAGAATAAGACGAGACAATGCAAAATAAAGACCGCTTGGACCGACAGATAAGCCTCAGACACTGCGAGCGGGATAAACGACAGAGAAGCTAGTAGGTACGTACTTCTATTTGGAGCTATTAAATACGTAAGTGAGTATTCGGGGTGGTCATTTTGTATGGAAAAGTAAAAAAAAAAAACATTTTCCTGAAAGAATTTCTTGGTGAAAGTTGTTTCAGCAACCTCTATCAGTTTTCGGTAAGTATGCTGTCTCTTACACCCCGTAGGTATAACGATTCTTAGGAATAAAATTAATTTAAAAGACCTTTGCATTATTGTTAAGTATCTTTATAGGTAATAGATACTACCTGTTTAAACCATTTCATTGATAGGATGATTCATTAATTAGTAACAACTACTCATAGGTTCTGAAAATAGATGTCGAGAGATGAAAGAGGAAACTGATATGAAAATTCGTTGTTTTCCATTCATCGTAGGTGCCTACTTACCAATTTTATGTAGGACCTTTGCTCTATGTATAATGTAAAATAAGCTTCTGTATAAGCATTTTGAAAATCTGGTATTTTCAGGAGCTCTATGAACGGAAATCTCATAAATAGAGTCCAACAGTTAGTCATAGTTCCATGCACGTCCGCCAGCTTGTCTAGCTCTCTGCAGCTCGCATCAAATATAAAACATAATTTCTGAAGCGGGCAGGTGTTCTATGCTATCACTAATCCGATTTCAAGTCGCACGGCCGGCTCGCCTCGCCGCTCGGAATATCCGTACAAAGAACTTCCATTAACTGACAAAAAAGCCCTTCACCCGTTCCGTTTTACCTTAACGCTCCTCCTAACCTGGTCGCGCCAATAAAGCTTACAAATGCACGGGGGTTAAATAAATGACGCTCCGTTTTACGGACTTTTGCGGAGCGATTGCATGTTTTCGTGGTTTGTAAGCTATTTGTAAGGGATAAACTTTTGTGAACATTGAGGGGATGAAGGTGTTTGGAATTTTTTAATGAAGAGAAGTCTAAATATAATTTATGTCAATTAATTCTCTACATTCTGATAAATTTACAAGTATTAAAGAAAAATATTGCTCTAGAACTTGATTGAGAAACGCTTTGTCATCTGGAACAGCGAAGACTTATGAAGTCAACAGCGCTAGATAGCAAAAAACTTCATTTCGATAAAAACTCCAATATGGCCGGACGATAAAAGATCGCTGAAAGGAAATCTGCGAAGTAATTATTCGACTTTAAAGTTAGGATTAAAAAATAACGATCCAAAATTGAAGTCATTTTATACGAGCCGCGATCATTGTACAGCAGGCGCTGCCGTTCCGAGATTTTCGGATAATATGGATAATCCAAGCCGGTGGAAATGAAGCCACGGATATCTTTTACCGTTCACTCTTCTAGAAAATTGTTTATTCATTACCATCTTTACGATTTATTATTAGGTTTTTCATGATTAAAGTGTACCTCAAAAGAAAACCTTACTTGCTTTTTTTAATTTTAATGGCCCGACTAAATTTTGCCAGGAAGCGTCTTTTATTAAATAGGTAAGCTAACCTTGTAAATCCCGACATAGCGAATATTGCTTTTGTAAATGGAACAGCCATTTTAAAAAGCCACCATTATCTAGTTCGGAGCTCAGCGCACATACGATCCGGTCTCGTTTGCAATTAGAAATAAGCTCTGTGTGCAAAAATCCAATAACCTTATTCCATACGAGTGCTGTATTACCGATTGCGAAATTGCTTATAACTCTGCTCACGGTGCAATCACAATAAAAATGAAACTTTCTAATGATAAGTGGACGTAGCGGAGGATAGAGTCCGTTATTTCCTATCACAGACTGGAGTAATATTGAACTTGCGGGGCTTCACAATATCTGGTTATTCCTTTTCATTCTTGTCTTTAGTTGGGAACATTTATTACTGTCTTATTGCTTGTGGAGTGCTTGGAGCCTCGCGGGGCAGTCAACAAGGGGTTATTATGTTGGGAGGAGCGAAAAATGAACAAGGAAACACTGCTTTCTGCATTGGAAGACGGTCTGCTGTTTTGATTTAGAGAAATATTTAAGCTCCTCTCTCAGTGCTGCAATAACAGCTCGAAAGTTTTTAATAAACTTGTATAGCACAAATTTTATTGTCTGTAGTTAATTTTACTTGAAATAATAAAGAATTTTATAGAGAACTGGTTTCTTTTAAAGATGTTAAATACTAATTTATTTGCACTTTACCTTATATAAATATCTAACTATAGCTTTGTTAGAACAAAGTCAAATATCAACAGAATTGTTTATCTAAACACAATATAGAAACATGAATTTTTCAGAGCCAATAACACTCGCACACATAAACGTGCATAAACGCAAATAAACCAAGAATATACGAGTCTGTTTGGTTTAAAAGCGTTGTTCGCAAAAAGCCTGGTGTTATGGCATAATGTGTATAAAGGTATCTTCCAGCGGATTTATGAAGAAGGCCTGTGCTGGTTTATGATGACAATGCTCGCGCCCCAAGCGCCACCTCATTTCCTCGCCAGAGTTATAAAAACATATTGAAAACGAGATTCCCCAAGACCTAGCGAATGTTATCTTGTTTTGTGATTCGCCGGTTTTTATGTACGCTCCTGGCGAAATAAACGTATTTCATTTTAGAAGAAAGGTTCTTTAGAATTCAAACTCTGAACATTACGGTTCGTTTTCTTTCAGAGTTCGCGGGTTGTTTCGCTTGGTTCGGACATGTCCGACCCTTTAAAGGGGTTTTTATTGTAATATTATACGACTTTTGGACACATTTTGTGTTTGAACTTGTACCTATATAACTGTAAAGTTTTGTTCATATTTGGTTTAGAAGCTCCTACAAAATCGAATTTATAATATTTTATATATGTTTTTTGCATAATTATGCTTATGCATTGCCACTGATTAGAGGTATATTATTAATCATTATTCATTTAATAACCAAATCTTATCAGTATTTTTTTCTTCTTAGAAAACACGACAAAGGTAATGTTAGTGCAAAAACATATGACATAATGGGACGAAAATATTGTATTCCTTTGACAATCTTTGATACCATATATTGTAAGGTGTTGTGTCTTATATTTGATACAACTTACAGCTTAATAAATCCAGCGGACCTATTAATAATGACTAAGATAATGGCGTCCGGTGCATCTTAGGTCCATTTAGCTCGATTTCAAAGAGCGTGTGTTGCGGAAGTCCCCTGATAGTTTCTCAAAGCGGCGTACTTCTGACACTGAGTACCACTAGTAATACTAGTTTCAAAGCTCATCTTCGTTACTTACAACACATCGTCTTGTAAAAGTAATTCTCTAGCCGGGCATAGTTCAGAACCTAAAAGATGAGGGTTTCAGTGTAATTTAGGCAACAGGATAACAGAACTATGAATTCAATAAAATTAAATTTTAGCTCAATTTATTGCACATTTAAAAGGTTTTGGAATAACTTTTTATGCAACATTATTTGGTGGATGTTATCACCCAATTGTGGTGGATGTTAACACCTTATTATACGGGGTGTAAGGGACAGCGTATTATACCAGAAACTGATAGAGGTGGCTCAGTCAACAAAAATGAACAACTTCACCAGGAAATTCTTTCAGGAAATGAAAAAAGAATTTAGCTTTGCCATACAAATTGTTTGATCGAGATGGTTATTTTTAACGATAAAGTAAAAAAAAAAATTATTGCCTGAAAGAATTTCCTGGTAAAAGTTGTTCAGTTTGATTTAATGAGCAACCCCTATCAGTTTCTGGTACGCTGTCCCTTACACCCAGCATATTTGCATAAACAATACTTAAAGTAGTCAGAAACTGTTCCCAAACTAGTTTGGAAGCCTTTACTTAAAGCCTCTGCATTTTACATTTCATTGCTTCTGCACTCCAAGCGCACCGTCTATACTTCATAAGAGCCCGTACAAAGATTGTCTTGTCGGGAGCCCACCGGGCCGCTCGCTGCGCCGCGTCCTACCTCAGTGCTACACGCCCCGCGAATCGAGACGGACGCTACGCCGCCCGTAGCTCGTAGCCACTCGTAGCGATACTTCTACGAAACTTTTCGTGTACAAAAAACCGGTGTAATTAATACATGATCTTGTTGTTTGGACTTTATGCAGTAATTGTTATAAGATTGGTTTATCGAAAGTTCAAATTTGAATGGAATTTTGAACCTTTTTTGATAAGGATTCGTAAGTATTGTTTTCTATTTTTATTGTCATGTAAAAAAGTTTACTGCTGCATGAATAGTTTTAGATATATTTTTGAT
Source organism: Scrobipalpa atriplicella (assembly GCA_029255725.1). Classification (NCBI taxonomy): domain Eukaryota; kingdom Metazoa; phylum Arthropoda; class Insecta; order Lepidoptera; family Gelechiidae; genus Scrobipalpa; species Scrobipalpa atriplicella. The sequence goes on along the minus strand of JARACY010004076.1, from coordinate 16,192 downwards.
TTTATTACTAATTAATACCTTATACACTTCGGTTGATAAAGAGACAATTGGATCTTAAATTGGTACAACACCAAGCAATTATTTTACTAATTTTGTATGTAGACAGGTATGTTACTTATGTATAGCTCACAAAGGAATCCAAATTTTCCGTTTTTACATCGAAAAATTTATATCAAAGAAGAAAATCGTGGCAATGTGTCTCTAAGCTTTTCTTTAAAGTTCTTGCCTTTGTTTGTTTTGTCTTATAGCTTTGTCAAAACCGTTTTATGCCAGGAGTTTGTCGGGAGATGAAAGGAAATAACTAATTAGTCGGTAACCGCTTTGAAGACTTACTTAAATGCCGTTTTTAATATCGAAAACTTCGCGGTTTTTAAACCGATTATTGAGCACCTTAATTAACATCAGCAAAACACGTTAGGTGCTTCTCTATTATAATAAGAATCAATGCTACTTTGTATCAGGGATGAATGGAAATCATTAATGTAAGCCGTTAGTTTTCCTACATAACTATGCGTTGCGTACATACTATTTTAACAGCATGTGACAAATAGTTTCGGATCTAAATATGCATTACTTTAGCACTATTACTGACAGGTTTTCAGCCCATCGTCTAAATTGCAATCTTACTCTGAAAAACTTTTATTTTTTTTTAATTTATTATACCTATGTAGAGTAACTAATCCGATAAAATATACTTACAATAATATACTAGTTGTAAGGGACAGCTACACGGAAACTGATAGGAATAATTGTTCAATTGTATGGGGTAGCCAAAAATCATTTCCGTTCACTGAAAAAAAAAACTTTGTTCGGAAGTTGTTCATTTTTGTTGACTGAGCAACTCATTTAGTTTGCGGGTAGCCGTCCCTTACACCCCATATAATTAATATGTCAACACAGAACTATTGAAACATTTGATCTCAGTCATAAAAAATCTACATTTTGGTAAATACAAATTATTAAGTAGATAATTATTAAGGTTCATCAATTAAAACAGATTAAAGGCATATCTGGTTACAAAAGTTTAATACTTCAAAGTAATGGTCAAGAGTAAAATATAAAATCTATATAAAAAAGGAACTTCGTAGGTTACTACATAAAAGAAAAGCCGTCACAATTCAAAGCGAAGTAATTCACTCCTGGTATTTTTCTGCGAGTCTTTGTTAATTTCTTCCAACTTTGGGGGTATTCATGTAAAGTCTCCGTAGTGGGCCGTTCTTTGAGCAAAACTTCGCACTTGACTTTAAATTATTATAAGCTTTTATTATGCAGTTTTTCTGCTTTCTGGACTCCGGAACTTTTCGAATAAACAAGCTGAATTAGACGTGCTTGTAAATGTGTTTAAAGCAAAACAACTGTTTTTATTACCGTCGTAAAATATGTACGTTTCTCATTCATAATATTTACTTCTAAGCTGGACTTAGAGCGATAATAATACTTTCATGCTCAACGATAAAAACAAAGAAATTGCTTTTATTCCCAGAAACCCAGTAAGACCACTCCACAAACACAAAATACTATCAATAGACGTAACTACTCAGGCATGGTCTACCTAAGCTCTTCTAGACTTACTAAACAATATTAAAATAAATATTAATAAAACCTTAAGATTTAACAATAAATAAATTCCTTATGACTGAAAATACCTTGGCTTGATATTTGACACTCTGTCTATCCCCAAAAAAATACAGGTGTGTTTATTTCCACGTCACTGCAACCAATAACCTTCAGGACACCGGATACAAAACCTTCATAAGCTTTCCTTCATAATTATGTAAGTTTGTTCAGTTTTCTTGGCACTAGTTGCTGGCGTGAGAAAGTTGGGTTGGGTATTCACAGCGATAAGTTAGTTTCTGGAGTAATTACTTTACCAATCAAGTTCCAGTTATATATTTTGTTACAAATCCATTGAACCCTGGTAGTTGATACTCAGTTTTTCTTAGCAGCTTTGTATGCATTTTTCGGCGTCGTCACAAGCTGTAAAAATACTTAATCTAAACAAAAAATATCCATCGTGCGATTATGAATCGTAGAGTTCATTTTACCTGTTAGGCTCAGAGTACATAAGTACTGATGGTAGTCGAGTTTGTATTATACAACGTGTAACAGGAAGGGTATACGCATCGAGAAATGTGTGAATCTACCCATGAAACTGAACAACTTTCCCTCTGATACATAGGTCGAAAAACGAAAAAAATATTGTGACCTTTCATACAAAATGCATCAGCTGATAGCGTATTTAGTATGGGAAGTCATTTGTTTTTTCGTATTTCGACCTATGTTCCTTAGGGAAAGTTGTTCAGTTTCATGGACAGATTCACACATTTCTCGATGCATATACCCTTTCTATTACACGTTGTATAGTTATTCCACCAGGCATAATTAAAGTGATAGGTACAAAATTGCAATGATATAATTGGCGAAAATAGTCATCGAACACAAACGATTGGCCGTTGTGTACAATAAACAATTGGAAACCAAATAATTAGTTTTGGTTAACCTGAGTTTACTATAATTATTCATAACCGCACAGTGGTCAAATAAATTGACGTTTATTTTGGTCATCATTATTGAAGCATTTCTAGCACTAGTTACAATATTTGTTTACACGAGTACGTTTTCACGCAGTTAAATTAATTAATAATTTTTAGGGTATTTGCCGTTCTCATCATGCATAGCAGGTGGATTACATTACAAGCTCTCGATTCTGGCGGCAATATTCCTTAACTAATTTTAAGATAGCAGTGCTGTCACTTTCTCAACTTTGACATAAGAACAGAATAGCAAATAAAATTTGACATCCTTAATTTGACGTATTAATACGCTTTAAATAAGAACTGAGCATAGAGCATGGTCTCTTATTTTACGTCAAATAAGCAGTCTTACGACAGATTAGGATTGTCAAAGTCACGTATTTACCTACTTGTTATACTGTTCTTATGTCAAAGTTAAGAAAGTGACAGCGCTATCTAAGAATTTGAATTAGTATGATGTCGCGAGAATCAACAGCAATATGTACAAAAAATAAAATATTTTGCAAAATGCAAGCAAATAATGTATTACTTAGAAAAAGATACGAGAGTGCAATGATTTGGTAGGAAATTATAATGTGAATCTAATATTAATTCATACATTCATACTACACTAAAGCACAGACTAAAGTTCTTTTAATCTCGTGTTGGATAATTTTCTAGCATTGTTTTGCTACAAAATTAAAGTTTTTGTTGTACGCCAAAGAAGTTTGATCTAGTCATAAAAATCTTTTGTCACCTATAAGTTGACTATATTAATAGAATGATGATTAATATTGGATCAAAAGTATAATCCAGTATTGATCCATTGCGGCGTCTGGTCTCCCGTTATCCTCCTAAGCAGTCATTAACCAGCAATGTTGACCGAACTTATTATCGTTAAATTTATTGCTCACATTACCGCTTAAGGCGCCATTAGGGGAGGCCTATGTATAAACACGTTTGCTCTTGTAAAGGGTGTAGCAAAAATAACGCCAAGCGAACCTCATTAAAATGAATAATGTTATCTATTTCCCTTTTTTCACAAAGGAGAGTGAAACATAAAATTATTATAGATATTTTCTAGCATGTTTATGGATAAAATTTATTACACAATCCGTAATTTATAATAGAAATTTGATAATTTAACCATTGTTATAATACATTATAATTAATAATTTACTAGTATGTTTAGTTTAGATTACATAATTATTATTATTTTGAATTTAGTGCTCAACGGGTTTTAGGTAAATTACACCAGGTCTTACATCAGATTTAATATAAATTAACAATCTGGATTTTCTATTATTTGCATGCCAGTTAGTGATAACTGCTTAGGTTAAACCCAAAAAAAAAACCAATATAAATGTAGTTAAGTATATAACGTCATTTACACACTCGATTAAACATATCCACATTGAAAATTTTGTCCCTATCAATCTCAATCATAATATTAATATTCACCCCTAACGACCTGTTTGTTACACCCTCAACAAAGGCGCAGTGTTCACGATGCACGCCCCAACTCATTTTATGAAGACGCCAGCAAGAGAAGTCATTAATCTATCCTTGTGATAAAATGGTTTATTTTATCAACGGTACGTTCTATTTTGGGTATTACCAACTTTGTCATTTTTTATAAAGTCATTTTAAATTTATATCAAATATTTTATGGATCAACTACACATTTACAAATTTTCGCAATTCCTATTTTTTCTTTTTAAATACTTAAGATATTATTATGATTGATGTAAAAAGCCTACCTACCCCCTGTACTTTGTGACGATGACACTATATACCCTGACCAGTAATAAAAAAAAAACCATAAGCTCTACTCTATGGTAGATCTTTCTAAAACCTGGCCAAAGCTATGCCTATAATTATTTCCGCAAAACATAATTTTCCTTGTTTGTTACGAAAGTGTAGGTACACGATGTACGCCCGACTAATTTCTCGAAGACGCCGGCACGTTTAGTCATTAATTTGTCGACGCGTCGATAAAACGTTTATCGTTTCTATTAAACTCTTCTGGGGAGCATGATTTGCCATCACCAGCGAGAAATCGACACTATATTATCGATAATATATTTGAAAAATTCACTGAAAAAAAATCTTGGTTACATTGATCAAGGAACTTGCTAATTATACGAGCACATAAAGTAATATATTAATGTTAAGGTGAATGATTCTGTTGATTGAAATTATCAGGAACTTGGTAGTGAATATCATATCAAGTAGGTAACTTTATCGTCATAAACACAACTAATTTATTAACATTCCAGTCGAATGCACCAAGGGTCAATTCGCACCGGGAAGCGACGTGACACAACGTGGCGTGCACTTTTCAAGAGTGTAATACATATACGTAGAACTATACGGGGTGTAAGGGACAGCGTCCCGCAAACTTATAGGGGTTGCTCAATCAACGAAACTGAACAACTGCCACCAGGATTATTTTTCAGGAAATGAAAAAAAAATTGCTTTTTCATACAAAATGACCACCTCGATCAGAAAATTTGTATGGAAAAACAAAATAATTTTTTCATTTCCTGAAAAAAAAATCCTGGTGATAGTTGTTCAGTATCGTAGACTGAGCAACCTCTATCAGTTTGCGGGACGCTGTCCCTTACACCAGGTATTTATTTTGCCAAAAGACAGACATATTTATTGACAGCATTTTCAAATTCATGTGACGCCGTGCAACGCCACACGGTGTAGCCTGTCACTTCCTGGTACAACCAAGATGCACCGCGTTGCGTCGCTTCCCGGTGTGAACTGACCCTTACTTTTATATTACTTTTTCAGTTGATTGAGCTGAACCTTCATTAACGCTGTGCACTAATTTAGGTACCTGATAATTGAAAAAAAACTAGCAATTATTTTCAGAATCTTCAATACCATTTTCAAGTTTCCAGTTTCAAGAAGCACGCATTATGTTGCTCTTACTTACATACAATACAAGTATTATAAACGGTGGCTTGCGTTCTACACATTTTCGCGCGAGCTGACAATTTTTTTATGCCATTACTTGTAAATATTCGCTAGGTATATTTCACGACACAGCCAGCATTTTGTCAGAGCAGCATCAAATAGAACTCAAAGTAGGTATACAGAGAGGGTTATAGAAAGGAAGCTTAAGAATGAAATTTACACCGTATACGGTGTAACCTTCTATAGAATTGTGTGTAACCTTCTATAGAAGGTTTTCACATAAATTAAATGCCAACGTATATATATGTCTATAAATTGGTAAATTAAGTATGTTATATTTTCGCTCCTGAACGCAGCAAAACACTAGTAACATTTTAACTCATGCATCGGTAACCGGTTTACATAATTTTGGCGTTTTGAATCGCTACAGCAGCGCTACAAACACCGACTGAAGCACGGTGTAATCGTGACACTGCGCTCAAAAAACGCACAGAAGTCACTAGCAACTGCCATATCAGTGGCATAGATACTATCATGGGTTACTATAGATTACCTATACCTAGCAGTAGCCCTTGTAAATATTCCGTGAAAATGTCGTAATGTAAAAGGCGCACAAATCATTCATTCCTAATCTGAACTATAATATTATTTTTATAAAGAAACATACTAAATTACCGTTAAAAGTAAAGTAATTAAGTAAGTATATGTAACTAGGAACGTAATTAAGTACCTACTAAAATATAATTAAATTAGGCAATATTTCGTTACGTTTCGAACAAATTTAGTATTTTCATCTCGTGTTCTAGGAAATTCACGTGGCAGATTACAAAGAGAAAGGTTTCTGTGCCCACCCCCGCGCACCCCGCCCACCTTCATCCAATCAGAGAACAATCGAACCTCCTTCATGTCCACTTTCTGATGCAAATATTTGCGTGGGACGTGTTAAATAGAATCTGTTTTCAACGTACTTAATTACAATGTACTTACTCGTGCGATCGTAAATTGATTCCCATCTGTTGCCATTAGTAACATCAATTAAGTCCTCGGTGCCTACGTGTACCACTAGTGACCAAGCTACACTACACTTAAAGGTAAGAACACACCTGCGTAGCGTTCGGAACATTCGGTGTCGAAGGTTCCTTCCAACACGCTGTCAATACCAATGTATTGCCTACACTACAACACACCTGCTGCGCCGCGTAGAAGTAAACTCGGCTTCGGTCGAGCCAATCCTTCCGCAAGTACTCATTGCCCCTAATACATAGTAGGTACCAATAGTTACCACTACACGAAATATTACCATAAACACCTTGTATAGGTACAGTGTCATATCCGCATGAATTGTTCGGTCGGCGGAACTGGCACGTTATATACGACCGAAGGTTCGGCAGCCGAACGACGCGGGTGTGCTATGTAAAATCTCTATCGAGTAAAAATTAAGCGAACGCTCTTTAATCAAACTAAAAAAGCTAAGTATCTAACTCTACTTAGCCGACAACTTAACAAGAAGAGAAGGAGCAATCAGTATAACGATCACAGAATTACCATATCTATGACGTAAACATTTCACTCGTATACACTATACAGTAGACGAATCAAATTCAAATCAAGCCCTGATTGCATTGCCTAATGTCATAATCGTCATAAACGTTTCACGAACCAAGCGCTTCTCATATCAGAATAATAGTAGTACTGTAGCCTACACAGCTGAATAGAAATCTATATCATACATACATTCATACATGCATACATATACTCCTGCCTGTATTCCTTACGGGATAGGTAGAGCGTCAACTATTTCAATCAGTTACCCACTGGAGTGTTTTTATCTGATATGTTTACTATCTGATAAGCATTAAGGGTAATCGGTTATCAGCATTAAATAACAATTTGCCGGAAGGCTTGTCCATCTACCAACTTCTAGAGAGTGTTAAAGAAGAGTAGCAGCTGAAACATTCAATGTATTTTTTATATACATTTTAGTCCAGCGTGGCAAGCGTAAATAAACATAAATAAAAATCTTTCTAGAAATATTATCAAGCTTAAGTTTCCTCAGTCTATTTGCCTTCAGAAAACAATACATCTTCGCGGTCACCTGTTTTATTTACCTCAGGAAATGTAGCGCTTTGTAAACTGAAAGTAGATAATAAAATTTCTCAGCGGGAGCTGAACTCAAAATTCTAGAGACAGGTCTGACATTAAGCATAACTATGTTTGACATGTTTCTATTTACTTACAAAATACGAGCTACAAAGTAAAATGCGAGCTCCATCACGCGCGTTACGTCCGCTTTTGTAAAATTTCCCAGCACTAAATGAATCGACAGAAACTGGACCCTCGGGCAGGAGCACAGAATACATTTTCCGTCGCACTAACTATAAATTCAACCAGGTACCGCATAGAAGTGGACCTTTGTGAAATATTGTAGGTTTTCTTTTGTGAGGGATAGAGGCGAGTTTGCTGCGGCGAAGTTGGGGAGAAGATTACCTAGACATGCAGACGATAAGCGCCGAGTCGTTACAGAGGTTGTCGGAGTCCCTCAAAATATAAACATCGTCCAGATGTCGCAGATAAGCGAGGAGTGCTTTTTGCCCTAATAGCAGATTACTCGAGTCAAATATGTTGCGTGCCGACCCTCACAGCGGCATGACTTATTGAATGGAAAATTTCTGACGATCAGATAAATGCGAGCCAGGGAAATCAATTTTACGCACAAAAGCCCTAGCTTTAACAGTGTGTTTTAATAACTGATGTTTTGATACCGTTTGAACGTGCACGTGAAACGAAGCGTTACTGGAATTTGATTAGTTCAAAAAAATATTGTCCAACCTTTAGCATTTATTTGAATTAGCTTTTTGATCTTTTTACAAAGTTTATAAGACTCATAAAAATAAAACTTATTCACCTACCTGTATATTTTAATGTTTGATGCGCTTAAATGTTTGTTTTTGTAATGTCAAGAGTTTATCTCGTCCATCAGACCCTGGCTCGTCCGATTCAATGTATCAGAACATTTTTCATTTCCGGCAAAAAAAATGACGTCGCTTGTTTCGAAGTAACTTCCGACTTACTGGATTACCTTTGTGCAGGGACCGACGCGGATTAAGGAATTGTTTTTATAGATAATATTTTTATACTAGCAATTTTCAGGAGTCAAGTAAAAGGACGTGAATATTTTATTTAGAAAGTCACAAAGTCTAAGCAGACATATATTTTGTTCTACTTCTTTGTTATTTAATTGAATATGCAGAAATTAATTTGGCAGATTACCCGAATAAGAGACACCAAGCAAATCTTCCCAGGCGCCCCAAATGTCTTAATTAAGAGGTACCTACTTGCTCAATAGTGAGCAAGTAGGTACCAAATTAATTCTAGATACCATTATTTATTTCTACGTAATATACCTAATCTTCACTGTCATACATGCTCAAATTCCGCTAAAACCGGAAAACCGCTAAGCATTTATAAAAAAAAGAGCTGAGATTCTGTTTTCAAAAAATGATAAACAACAAAATGAATTGCTGAAGGTTGCATCTTTCAAACTGGTGAACCTCATCAACCTGCATATGCTAACTAAACATGAAAATGCACTTTTCCGCATATTAAAACGTTATATTGAAATCGAATCCACGACTTCCAAATCGCGATTCCAAAGCCCAGACCACTTGACCACGAAGTCCGTAAAACACATAAAATTCGTGAACAAAATTAAATTATGATAATAACGTTCCCAACGTAAATTCACCTTAAAATAACTTTACACCTGGCCACAAGCGATTTTATTTGGCGCACCAAAAAAATAATAAACACAGTAATTCGTTTTTTAACTGCTTTTCTATTCCGGCCGTAATAATAGGCATAAAACAAGGCTACCATGGTAACAGGGGTATCTTGTTATTTCAACTTATTTACCTACCCTGTGTAATTTTGTTTTGGGAGTCCGAAAGCTGAAATGTACAGGATGTAGATAAATATTTATAGTTATACGTTCAGAAATAAAGACCATAAAAATTATCATTACCATACAAACAACTGAAAATTTAAGTCGCCTCTACACGATTTTTTGACTTTACTCTACCTAAACAATAAATCAATACTTAAATAATAATTTGGTTTTTGAAGTTATACTTCTTTTGGCGCGTTATGAAAAATTTTTGAGAGTGTAATTTTTACGATGCGCGCGCAACTGTAGTTAGCCACAAAATACTTAAATATACTTAGAACTTCTATTATGAAAAATGACAAAGAAGTATAACTTCCCACGCGCGTACATAATACATGCACCCATTTTTTTAATATTCAAATCATACACTGCGAAGTGTTACTTACTTCATTATATTAATTCAGCGTAGATAGAAAACATTTTTAAGTAGGTACTAATGTACTATATTATATGTACATTTTGGTAGTGTTATTTTCAAATATGTAATTATTTTTTAAGATAAAGTATTTAAAACGAACTAGTTACAAGTTAGAACAACTGTTATTTTCAGTTTTAAGAATACATTCACATTTTACTATACCTACGATACGAACTCCTACGAAAGAAAGCACCTAGTTTTGAGACCGTTTATTCGTGTCACCCTATACTTAGTTGTAAAATTACGGAATGCGATGAGATTGTTTGCGCGCAAACAGAGTGTCCGCTTATTAGAAGGGCCCACAGTAATAAAAACATCTCCTTATTACAAGCGGGTTTGCCCTCGGCCCTCAGCGGAACACTCAAATTAAAATTCAAACATAAAGCGATTTGTTTTTGTTGACGCAATAAAAATAAAATCAGATTTTACGGCGAGAGATTTTACGCATAACGGCATAACACAGCCATTAAATTTGGTCGGCATATCCTCCGAAATATTATAATAAAAACACCCGCTATATAATCTTCGCGAATAATATTTTTTATCTCGAAATAAATTTTGTTCGGTCATAAACAATATATTTTTTTATATGAACATTATTTGAAATTTAGGTAGTACATCTAAAAAGAATCCCTCTAATTTTGCAGCAAACCTAACAACTGTTTTTTGTTAATTACTTTTTTCTTTGACTTTGTGAGAGCTAATATTAACATTGACAAAGAAGAAAAAATGTTGTATAAAGAGATCATAAATTGAATGTCGTTTTAATTTTGATTAAGTATTATCACAATGTAAAATTCATCACAGCGGCACAGCGAAACGTATAGGTACTTTAGGCGCATATCATCCTTATTCTATTCATCTTCCTATGACTGACGATTTAATCATCTGAGACAAGATTTTTTTGTTCCTGGAGATATATTTTTAACAATCATTCCAGTTTAAGAAAAAACAGGTAATTTTTTTTGAAAAATTGTTTACTAATTATTATTCTATCAAATCCAAGCTTGTATTTACGAAACGCGATCTCAAGATTGAGAGCAATATTAGGTAAGTATGGATTTGACAGGCCGTTTAGTACTGAAATTACATTTTTGATACGAACTCAAACTCGCTGTCAAGAGCTGATTTTTAATACGGGCTTAGACCCTGTGTACCTATGTACTTTTGCTTTTCTTCACCTATCTAATTAATAAAACGCTTTATAATATTATTCAAGTTTAACATTTAAATACACTACAACGTCAGTAGACGCCGATAAAACAGTTTAAACTTTTGCGAATATTCGTCGCATAATCTCGTCTAGCGCCTTAACGAAAACTCGCGCCGACACCGGGCTTATAAATATTAATATTTCCTATCTGTGCTGTTAATTACCCAGACAACCACGGATGAACCCACCCGTCCCTGTATTCATTAGAGAAACCTAATTAGCCCCGGCGTACCCGCTCACTTGGAGGGTACAAATTTCTTTGTCAGGGCTTATTGAAAGCAATCTTCGAGGTGTTGTTTTCTGTGTTTTAGGTAAACAAGGGACGGTTGGATATTGTATTAAATCCTGTCTGCGTTCAAAAAATAAAGTTAAATATCGAAACTTTCCTCTACTAATTAAGCAGCTGAAATAAAAAACACTTATAGGAGTAATTTAATGTGTTAAAATAATTAGGATAAATATGATTTTCATATCACGTAATTACCAGCTCTCTTGGAGGGTACAAATCTTTGTCAGGGCTTAAAATTAAAGCAATCTCTAGGTCGGTTTTGTTTAGCAAGGTGTAAGTTGTTGTTTGCTGCGTTTTAGGTAAACAAGAGACGCTTCGAAGTTGTTATAGGTATCATTGAATATTGTAAATAAATTAATTAGTAGGGACCTATAGAGTAGAGTTCAAAGCTAGTAAAGTCAAATTACGGAATTTCGCTCTATTATTGAACTAAAATCAAAGATATTTGACCAAGATAGCAGAGATCTAAGATTTTACGCTGAAATCTAAATTAGTGATATAAAAAAATCCTTAACATTGTAGCATTTTTCTCCTGTCAAATATCTGGACGATATTATTAACTATTTCATTTTACCACACGTCATACATCTATTATCACAATACTCTTATCGATCAATAATACCTACTACTTATAATATAAATTCAACACAGAAATTAGAGGGATTAGCTTTAATTGATTATTACCCAGACTGAGTACTTAATGTAGAGTAGCGGTTTTATTTTCTTTCTGTTATCCATCTGCTATCAAATTAAAAAAAGCCTTATCAGATTTTATGGTGCTCATCATGACATGAGAAGAAATTGTTTAGCAACATTACCTTCCTATTAATAGTGTAGGATATCCCTTTTAACCTATTTACAATATTCGAACCTGCGTCTTTGAAATACCGTTCCAACGCCATGACCGCTAGGCCACTACGGCTGTCCTCTTGAGCGGTGAAATTGTTGATCTGCTGTTTCTTTTGATCGTTTTTAAGTGGATGCTAACGACATCTTGCGTATAATATTAACAATAGAAATTGTAACATTTTGCAACTTCTAATTGCAAATATCATTATAATCTTGACGATAATTTTAACATACTGAATTATAAAGTTTCAAAGATCAATCCAGAAGCGTCAGAAACACGAGTGGAACATTTTGTGTCAGTCAGCCCAATTTCACTTACCAAGTTCTGCTCATGAATAATAAGCAGATAATGCAGTTATAATGTACGCCTGGCTCAATGTTAATGCCGTATTAAATTATTATATGCCTACTAATTTCTTAGATCTCGCTGTCGACTCGCGCGACGCAGGTACGATGTAAATTTCGCGTCATAAGCAAATTAGGTAAGAAGTTGGGGAATTTTGATAGACATGCAAAACTTTTGCCGTAATTTCATCTTAATTTGTTAAGTATTCGAATGAGAGTGTTCGCTATAATGAACTCTCATTAAAATTAAATGCAAAAGGTAATAATCTGGATAATGAGCCTGTGAGAATATGAGTAAGAACCTCGCAAAGCGCACAATTTTGTGAAATCTTTAAAATATGTAATGTTAGAAACAAATAAATGTAATTTGTAAGTAGTCCTCTTAATACAAGCTTTGATATGATAGTATTTGAATTTTGATTGTCGAAGAATATTTTCTTTTACTTTATTCTAATCAATTAGAAACTAAGTATTTACTAACTGTACTTTTCAAATATTATCACGCTTCATCATCATATTTTCCCCTCTGTTAGTCCCAATAATGAGAAAGCGTCGTCTTATCTTTAACATTATGGCGACAAGAAACAGCGTTAGCATCTCCAATTCCGTATCCATCTCATTCGCCATAAACATGAATGGCGCCAAAACGTCTCTCTTATCTCGGGCATTTCTCGGAGGGGCGGAAGCGGGGCCCTAAAGGCTCCGCGCCGTTCTTCAAGTGTGGTCCTAAATGATCTCGAAATAAGGGCCGCACAGATCCCTTTGAGAAAGCACTACGTTCTCGGAGCAAATGGATTGTGAAGAAGAAACTGGGAACCGATTTTGATATTGATTTTTATTTAGCTGATAGCTCTCGTCACCAGAGGCAATGAGGAGCTTAATCTGAATCTCGGTGTAATCTATAGCGCATTATTGAGCGTGCGTCGCAGCCGGCGGCTTAACTCCGACTTTTGGGACTCTTCCATCGAGCCTGATATTTCATGTAGATATTTGGTTGTTACAAGTAAAGGCAACAAAAGATTTTAATAGACTGAATTCTGATATTTAAATTTCATTTTTTAGCGCAAGATAATGCACTCGCGTTCAGCTTCAATAAGCTCAAATTGATTTTACCTGACAGAATGGCTTTCAAAAGTGCAAAAAGCTGCTTAAAATAAAATATTGATATTCTGATAGTTTTACTCGACTGCCTGTCTGCCTTGTAGTAGGATAAAGGTAAATTTTTTCGATATGTTTTATATCCTCTTCTTTGAACGGATTTTACCCAGAAATATAAGTATTCGTCTTTATAGTGACACTAGCCTGGTAGATTCATCAATATTTACTACCTATAGGCAAGGAAAACTTATTACCTCCATGCCTATAGGACACTCAAAAGATAAATGTTGCATTTCTTTGTCTTGTCTATCCATGCTAATCGGTTGTCTTTTACCTGTGATTACTTCTTGTCAAACCAGGGAGTCATTTTGGGGTGGCAATAAAAAGTATCTTAGCTAATAAATCTACTGATGAAAATTTTGACTGCATATTTACGAGGTTGTCAGTTAGTATGCTTATCTCCTTCCCTCGTGGGGCTACATATTCATTGCGAGGGGAGAAAGCTCGATGGCGGATGAAATGGATTCAGATTGGGGAAGCTAACACTGTTTCTTGTCGAGATAAGGGGATTTCTTATCATTGGGACTAATAGGTGAGGGGAAGATGCGATGAAAGCGTGAAAATAGGAGTAAAAATAGTTCCCTAGTTAGTGATTATTATCACTTTACTTCCCATACTCGTGGCTTTGCATCCCTAGAATTTCCACGTTAAGTACTCTCTACCAAATAAGTATTCTAAAAGTATGAGTAGATTAGATAGTCATTAGTAGAGCAAAACTGGACAGATACTACCTAGTATTCCTTGTCAAATGAAATTTAGCTCTATAAAAACAAGAAAGTACTCAGATTATTATTGAGACGTCCGATGTAATACTTTTTTTAATAGATAAGTACCCACCTACTTTACATGGGAAACACCATTATGTGGCTTTATTCATAGCATGATGGCGAATGAGATGGATACGGAATTGGAGATGCTAACGCTGTTTCTTGTCGCCATAATGTTAAAGATAAGACGACGCTTTCTCATTATTGGGACTAACAGAGGGGAAAATATGATGATGAAGCGTGATAATATTTGAAAAGTACAGTTAGTAAATACTTAGTTTCTAATTGATTAGAATAAAGTAAAAGAAAATATTCTTCGACAATCAAAATTCAAATACTATCATATCAAAGCTTGTATTAAGAGGACTACTTACAAATTACATTTATTTGTTTCTAACATTACATATTTTAAAGATTTCACAAAATTGTGCGCTTTGCGAGGTTCTTACTCATATTCTCACAGGCTCATTATCCAGATTATTACCTTTTGCATTTAATTTTAATGAGAGTTCATTATAGCGAACACTCTCATTCGAATACTTAACAAATTAAGATGAAATTACGGCAAAAGTTTTGCATGTCTATCAAAATTCCCCAACTTCTTACCTAATTTGCTTATGACGCGAAATTTACATCGTACCTGCGTCGCGCGAGTCGACAGCGAGATCTAAGAAATTAGTAGGCATATAATAATTTAATACGGCATTAACATTGAGCCAGGCGTACATTATAACTGCATTATCTGCTTATTATTCATGAGCAGAACTTGGTAAGTGAAATTGGGCTGACTGACACAAAATGTTCCACTCGTGTTTCTGACGCTTCTGGATTGATCTTTGAAACTTTATAATTCAGTATGTTAAAATTATCGTCAAGATTATAATGATATTTGCAATTAGAAGTTGCAAAATGTTACAATTTCTATTGTTAATATTATACGCAAGATGTCGTTAGCATCCACTTAAAAACGATCAAAAGAAACAGCAGATCAACAATTTCACCGCTCAAGAGGACAGCCGTAGTGGCCTAGCGGTCATGGCGTTGGAACGGTATTTCAAAGACGCAGGTTCGAATATTGTAAATAGGTTAAAAGGGATATCCTACACTATTAATAGGAAGGTAATGTTGCTAAACAATTTCTTCTCATGTCATGATGAGCACCATAAAATCTGATAAGGCTTTTTTTAATTTGATAGCAGATGGATAACAGAAAGAAAATAAAACCGCTACTCTACATTAAGTACTCAGTCTGGGTAATAATCAATTAAAGCTAATCCCTCTAATTTCTGTGTTGAATTTATATTATAAGTAGTAGGTATTATTGATCGATAAGAGTATTGTGATAATAGATGTATGACGTGTGGTAAAATGAAATAGTTAATAATATCGTCCAGATATTTGACAGGAGAAAAATGCTACAATGTTAAGGATTTTTTTATATCACTAATTTAGATTTCAGCGTAAAATCTTAGATCTCTGCTATCTTGGTCAAATATCTTTGATTTTAGTTCAATAATAGAGCGAAATTCCGTAATTTGACTTTACTAGCTTTGAACTCTACTCTATAGGTCCCTACTAATTAATTTATTTACAATATTCAATGATACCTATAACAACTTCGAAGCGTCTCTTGTTTACCTAAAACGCAGCAAACAACAACTTACACCTTGCTAAACAAAACCGACCTAGAGATTGCTTTAATTTTAAGCCCTGACAAAGATTTGTACCCTCCAAGAGAGCTGGTAATTACGTGATATGAAAATCATATT
>JARACY010004075.1:0-28884 GCA_029255725.1 Scrobipalpa atriplicella | reverse complement strand
GCAGAGTCTAATATGTGAGGAGACGTGGAGTCATTAGATCTTTAAGTAAACAAAATGTTAATGTAAAAAAATTAATGATAATTTTGTATGTTACTTTGAATCTTATTTGGTATGATATTCTGAATCTTATCTGATATTGTTATACTTTTTAACTTATAATACTTATAGAATATTAATCCACTTAATTCTCTATCTTTACTACCTATATATTTTGTTAACATATTCGAACGCCCGTGAATGACTAGGGGTAGGCTTAAAACCAGCTGGAAGCTGTGCTTATGCCCGTTTCATACTCTGCTTTTATTTTTTTGTGTAAATGCATTGTAATGTAATATGTGATTATGAAATAAATGATTTGTATTTGTATTTTGTATTTGTATAATTTACGTGACATTGGCAGAATTGTGACTACACAAAAGCCATTAATCAAGAATTGAATTACCCTATAGGTTTTGCCTTCCTCAAGATTCAAAAACCTACAGGGTACTTCCTGTGGACCTACAATCATGAAATTTAGAAGAAAGCAGTGTCTAATATCTAATAGCACAATCGAAGGAAAAAATCTAAAAACTGTAAATTTGTTCTAACATCACCAATAAAAAGGATTACAAACTTATTTTTTAGTAGTCGTCTCCCTATATCTAGTATGGGGACAACAGCAAACTTAAGTTTGTCCATTGGTCGAGTTGATATTTTTGGGTGAAAAAAGTCTGGGTAATCGAGGGAGGGTTCTATATTCGCTTTAAATACTCCCAATTGGTACGGAAGCCTCGGTGAGCGAGTCCGACTCGCACTTGACCGTTTTTTTTATTGTGTGTTTAATGATTGGAAATTTTTTATTTAGCTTCATAAGTTTACAAAATATATTATTATTTAATAAACGCACTTTTTATTATTGTGCTGTGTCTTTATATTTTAAGTAAATATTTGTGATTGTAAACTTTAGTACAAATTATATTTACTATAGCTTACAACTTCTTACTTAAATCGTAAATATTTGTTTCAGCTATATTTGTAACGAACAAGAAGGGTAAAAGATATTTGATCTTCGAGGGCTACAGTTTCTTCCTGGACAAGGAGTGCCAGTTCACTAAGAACTGGGCGTGTACGCGCACGACCGCAGCGAATGACAGGTGCAAGGCGCGCGTCACCACCGGCGCGGGCGTGCTGCGTATTACTGCTGAACATTGCCATGCACCGCCCAAGATTACGGTCAAAGACGGGCTTTATATTAAAGCTGAAAAGAGACAGAGATGTATTTATTATCCTCTGAAGGATATAGATGAAAATCGTTACAAATAAATTTTTCACTTCTCATGCTCGTAAAAGTACTACTTCGTGCAGGGTGTATATAGGCTGCATAAAGTTGAACTTTATACACAAGGGCAAAAAAGTAGTTTTAAATGTGTATATACTAAGGCAGAGACAATTAAGGCTATGCAGCCAAACGCAATAAAAAGTGCACTGATAAAACTTATTGAATTTGTTTTCATTCTATGTTCTTTTTAAAGCATCATATAAAAGAATTATTCAGGTGATTATTTAATAAAAAGAAAACAACATTAATTTAAGTCTAGGCTGTATAGGTCGCCAGCTCAAGCCTAATCGAACGATTTAAAAAGTTAAGTGGCGGGAATGATGCACTTGTTTTTTCATCCGTATTTGTTTGTTTACTTATATTTTTATTGTTTTCTCGCAATTGAAGTGAAAAGCAGATATTCTAACTTGTGCACAAATCATTTGCATAGTACATTGGCCCGATTTGGCATAGTACATTGTAATAAAATACTTAAGATAACCAGCAATGTATGCCAAATCTGGCCCGATAAATAGGGCCGTCTAATGCAGCCTTAAGCTTAATGGGCCTAAATGACAGCTAGCTGTCATTGAAAGTGATCGTGAAAGGTATGGGAGTTAGTCAATTTTTATCTTTAAAGATCCTGATCCAAAGATACATACGTACGAAATAATATTATCCATTTTCGATGTTAATGTTACTACCCTCCTACTACTAGCCTACTACCATGAACATTGCATGGTAAATTTCCCAATTCATGAGTATTTTTATAATACTACCAATTACTAGTACTAATAACAGCTATTCTGAGCCGTTGTTAGCACATACATCACTATTGGTATATGATTGTATAAATGGGTAACTATAGCACAAATGCAGTCACGGCTGATATGAGAGGTAACAGATGCAATATATTCGACTCTGTCACTCTTACGTTATTTTGTATAGGTATGTAGAAAGAAAAATCTATAGGTGGTTTGTTTCTGATTGATAAAATCCCTCTATAAAACCTCTAAGAGGGGCTTAGCTTGTAAAATGTTAGGTCAATCGAAATCATTGGCCGGGACATATTATGAAGGCGTAACCACCACTATGGAAGGCAGACTGACCTGCGTCACCGACACACACAACTACACCACACGTTACTCATGTTTATTGTTTGCGATGGTGTATAATGTAAAACTTTGAACAGATAACTTATTTAAAAGTTAAAAGTTATATGTTAAACAAACACATACATTCACACACTCACACACATACACTTACACATATTCAAACACATGCAACAATACAAATTGCCCTTACCTCCTTTAAATTGTATTTGTTTGTCATGTTAATCAATCTTATGTCTTATCCTATTCAAAATCAAAATCTAATTTTCAAATCTAATTTTTTAATTAAATTAGGTATACAATCATAAATCTAAGTAAATTAATAGCTTCTTAATTTTTCTGTTTATGCATGCTTTCTTAATATTAATAGGAACAGCCAAGTAGGGCGGAATTTTCAAAACATTAGGGAAAATAATAGTTTTTATAGCTCTACAACGATGTTTTAGTGTATATTACATTCATTTCGGACCAAATATTAAGGATAAGTGTTATCTCCAAAAACTGTACAGTGATTAACTCGATATAGACTTGAAAAGTTTCATGCCCGCCAAACAAATTTTGAATATTTTCGTAACGAACTTCTTTTTCAGTGAATCACAAATTACGCCTTACGGGTGTTTTTACACATATTTACATAAAGTTTTTGTAAGGGTTTCAGCTATCTAATATGTACAAGACTGTTTGTTGTTACCGTTTGTGTAGAAATGCACTTTAAAAACGGTTAGCAGTTGTTCACTTTTCAAGTCTATATCGAGTTAATCACTGTACAGTTTTTGGAGATAACACTTATCCTTAATATTTGGTCCGAAATGAATGTAATATACACTAAAACATCGTTTGTAGAGCTATAAAAACTATTATTTTCCCTAATGTTTTGAAAATTCCGCCCTACTTGGCTGTTCCTATTAATATTAAGAAAGCATGCATAAACAGAAAAATTAAGAAGCTATTAATTTACTTAGATTTATGATTGTATACCTAATTTAATTAAAAAATTAGATTTGAAAATTAGATTTTGATTTTGAATAGGATAAGACATAAGATTGATTAACATGACAAACAAATACAATTTAAAGGAGGTAAGGGCAATTTGTATTGTTGCATGTGTTTGAATATGTGTAAGTGTATGTGTGTGAGTGTGTGAATGTATGTGTTTGTTTAACATATAACTTTTAACTTTTAAATAAGTTATCTGTTCAAAGTTTTACATTATACACCATCGCAAACAATAAACATGAGTAACGTGTGGTGTAGTTGTGTGTGTCGGTGACGCAGGTCAGTCTGCCTTCCATAGTGGTGGTTACGCCTTCATAATATGTCCCGGCAATGATTTCGATTGACCTAACATTTTACAAGCTAAGCCCCTCTTAGAGGTTTTATAGAGGGATTTTATCAATCAGAAACAAACCACCTATAGATTTTTCTTTCTACATACCTATACAAAATAACGTAAGAGTGACAGAGTCGAATATATTGCATCTGTTACCTCTCATATCAGCCGTGACTGCATTTGTGCTATAGTTACCCATTTATACAATCATATACCAATAGTGATGTATGTGCTAACAACGGCTCAGAATAGCTGTTATTAGTACTAGTAATTGGTAGTATTATAAAAATACTCATGAATTGGGAAATTTACCATGCAATGTTCATGGTAGTAGGCTAGTAGTAGGAGGTAGTAACATTAACATCGAAAATGGATAATATTATTTCGTACGTATGTATCTTTGGATCAGGATCTTTAAAGATAAAAATTGACTAACTCCCATACCTTTCACGATCACTTTCAATGACAGCTAGCTGTCATTTAGGCCATTAAGCTTAAGGCTGCATTAGACGGCCCTATTTATCGGGCCAGATTTGGCATACATTGCTGGTTATCTTAAGTATTTTATTACAATGTACTATGCCAAATCGGGCCAATGTACTATGCAAATGATTTGTGCACAAGTTAGAATATCTGCTTTTCACTTCAATTGCGAGAAAACAATAAAAATATAAGTAAACAAACAAATACGGATGAAAAAACAAGTGCATCATTCCCGCCACTTAACTTTTTAAATCGTTCGATTAGGCTTGAGCTGGCGACCTATACAGCCTAGACTTAAATTAATGTTGTTTTCTTTTTATTAAATAATCACCTGAATTAATTCTTTTATATGATGCTTTAAAAAGAACATAGAATGAAAACAAATTCAATAAGTTTTATCAGTGCACTTTTTATTGCGTTTGGCTGCATAGCCTTAATTGTCTCTGCCTTAGTATATACACATTTAAAACTACTTTTTTGCCCTTGTGTATAAAGTTCAACTTTATGCAGCCTATATACACCCTGCACGAAGTAGTACTTTTACGAGCATGAGAAGTGAAAAATTTATTTGTAACGATTTTCATCTATATCCTTCAGAGGATAATAAATACATCTCTGTCTCTTTTCAGCTTTAATATAAAGCCCGTCTTTGACCGTAATCTTGGGCGGTGCATGGCAATGTTCAGCAGTAATACGCAGCACGCCCGCGCCGGTGGTGACGCGCGCCTTGCACCTGTCATTCGCTGCGGTCGTGCGCGTACACGCCCAGTTCTTAGTGAACTGGCACTCCTTGTCCAGGAAGAAACTGTAGCCCTCGAAGATCAAATATCTTTTACCCTTCTTGTTCGTTACAAATATAGCTGAAACAAATATTTACGATTTAAGTAAGAAGTTGTAAGCTATAGTAAATATAATTTGTACTAAAGTTTACAATCACAAATATTTACTTAAAATATAAAGACACAGCACAATAATAAAAAGTGCGTTTATTAAATAATAATATATTTTGTAAACTTATGAAGCTAAATAAAAAATTTCCAATCATTAAACACACAATAAAAAAAACGGTCAAGTGCGAGTCGGACTCGCTCACCGAGGCTTCCGTACCAATTGGGAGTATTTAAAGCGAATATAGAACCCTCCCTCGATTACCCAGACTTTTTTCACCCAAAAATATCAACTCGACCAATGGACAAACTTAAGTTTGCTGTTGTCCCCATACTAGATATAGGGAGACGACTACTAAAAAATAAGTTTGTAATCCTTTTTATTGGTGATGTTAGAACAAATTTACAGTTTTTAGATTTTTTCCTTCGATTGTGCTATTAGATATTAGACACTGCTTTCTTCTAAATTTCATGATTGTAGGTCCACAGGAAGTACCCTGTAGGTTTTTGAATCTTGAGGAAGGCAAAACCTATAGGGTAATTCAATTCTTGATTAATGGCTTTTGTGTAGTCACAATTCTGCCAATGTCACGTAAATTATACAAATACAAAATACAAATACAAATCATTTATTTCATAATCACATATTACATTACAATGCATTACACAAAAAATAAAAGCAGAGTATGAAACGGGCATAAGCACAGCTTCCAGCTGGTTTTAAGCCTACCCCTAGTCATTCACGGGCGTTCGAATATGTTAACAAAATATATAGGTAGTAAAGATAGAGAATTAAGTGGATTAATATTCTATAAGTATTATAAGTTAAAAAGTATAACAATATCAGATAAGATTCAGAATATCATACCAAATAAGATTCAAAGTAACATACAAAATTATCATTAATTTTTTTACATTTAACATTTTGTTTACTTAAAGATCTAATGACTCAACGACTCACACCTCCCACACCATTGATAAATGATATAAGGCAGAGTCTAATATTGAGACACGTGGAGTCAAAGATACCCTTCTCCTTCAAGAGAAAGGTACAGACTCCAACCTATAGGGTACTTCCCGATGACTAGGGCTTGTTTTATCTGTCATCTTGACATTTCGTTGACATTCTAAGGCTGCTGGCTGTCAGACGTTTCGTTCTGAAATGAGACTGATGCACAGAGGTTAAAGCAAAAGCTTTAAAAAAATTTAAGCAAAAGTTTAATTTAATAATAATCTTTTGCCTTTAATTTATCTTGTTTTAAAACTGTTCCTCAAACAAGAAAATAATATGGAGAAACGTTTTTTTTTAATGTAAAATATAAAACAAATTATTTATTTAATACACAGAAAACATGGTCATACATAAAATAGTCAAAATATTACTATCCACTTCAAAAGTTTCAGTCAAAAAGCCCGCCCTGAATGGTTGGAGAAACTACAGTTAGTTTTCACATTTTACAATACTTTTTTATAAAAGTTACATCATGTAGCAATTTTGCTCGGGCTGTATGCGTTTATTTACCTTAGACAAAGTATAAGTTATGAAAACAAAACATGCGTGAGACGGAAGCAAATGTCCTGAAGACTAGGCTGCATGAGCTCAAGCTCTTTGCCTTCCCTTATAAAATGGGAGCAACTTAAAAAAAAAGGAAGTAAATGACGCCAAACGCCAAAGTATTTAGTATTAAAAGAATACTTGTTTTTGTTTTTTTCTATTCATCGCAAATGTGATGAAAAACATTGAGTGTAGCACGGGCGGAAGTGCAATTTCGAAGCTCGTTTCAACGCTCGTGCTTTGAATGTCTCCTCTGTCGAAATTGCCTACTTTCCGCCCTTAATACACAAATAACGATTTTCATTCTAATGGTTATGTTGATTCCGCCAGCTGACGATTTGGTCTTCAATAGTGATGAAGGAGGCCCGGCAGCCTTGTCGCGTCAAACTGCACACCCAACGTTTCTTAGGCCCTTTCCTCAATTTGTTGTCCGTATGTTCCCCGAACTTGTATTTGCCTATCCGAATTATCGAATTCCCTCTCTGGTTGGTGGTAAACTCCGGAATCACGCTGTAGTCTGTAAAAGTGACACTTTATATTTAGTAAGTAGATAATAGAAGTACCAACAATTTGTGTGCCTAGACTAGACAAATTTTTATTTGATTTGGTTATTATTACATGCAAAATTATTTTGAGTACAAAGATAAAAATTATTCTAATTCTAATGGTTATGTTCATTGCGGTATTTGACGATCTCGCCGTCGATAATGATAAGGAAGGCCCGGCAGCCCCGCGCGCGCTCGTTACACTGCCAGCGTCTCTTCGGCCTCTGTTTGCTCTTAGATAAATAGTGCTCGCCGAAGTGATATTTGCCAATTCGAATCATTGGGAACCCTTTAGCGCTCGTAGTAAACTCTGGAATCATCTCTGAAATAATGTAATATGGGACTTGTATCTTTTTATGAGCAACAACCACAAAAACTGTTACGTAACCATTTTAAAAACGAAGTACTTAAGTAGATTGTTAGATTTTATAAAAGAACAAAACATTCTTTATGTGAAAGGCCAATGAAATTTTCAGATCTTAGCAAAATTTTATATTATTTATGTCACCCCTTTAAAGCCAGACTATATATTAGTTAACATTGCTTATCAAAACACAAATGATTTTAATTTGATTAAATAGTAGATATCACAACAAGTGCACGAAGCAAGTCATTTTTCTCCGAGATTTTTTTGTGCCCAAGCCTGCAGAGCGAGGGCAAGTGAATAAGTCGAGGAGGAAAATGATTTGTGCACGAGTTAGAATACCTGCTTTTCACTTCGATTGCGAGAAAACAACAAAAATATAAGTAAACAAACAAATACGCATGAAAAAACAAGACCATCATTCGCGCCACTTAACTTTTTAAATCTTTCGACATGAAATATTATTAGGCTTGAGCTGGAGACCTATACTATTTTTAAATAATATTTTTATTTAATTTTATAACAACCAAATATTTTTAATATTGTTATTTGTTTTCTAGAGAATGCAGAATGCAAATTAATTTAAGGAAATATTATAAATTTACAAGTTTATGCATGAACATTTTATTGTGTTTGGCTGAATGGCCTAATTGTCTCTGCCTTTAATTAAAAAGCTACTTTTTGCCCTTGTGCATAAAATTCAACTTTGTGCAGCCTACACCCTGCACGAAGTAGTACTTTTACGAGCATGAGAAGTGAAAAATGTATTTGTTTTAACAAACTAATTGTACGAGTAGTAAACAGTTCCTTTCTAATGGTTATGTTTATTCCGGTAGCTCACTATCTCATTATCTATAGTGATGAGAGAAGCCCGGCAGCCTCTCCCAATCTGGTTGCATATCCAACGCTTCTTCGGACCGTTTCTTCTTTTGCTGTGTGTGTCTTCACCGAAGTTATATTTACCAATGCGAATATTAGGGAGTCCCCTAACACTTGTTGAAAATTCGGGCTTCATATTTTCAACTGAAAGAAAAAAAATGTTTCATAAACAACATACAATAAGCACACTGTTAATGCGAAATGCTAATAAAATATTAAGGTTTGCAAAGAAGAGATAATACCTAAGTTATTCTCAGTTATCAACACTCAACCGCTAACACCAATTTCTTTTCATTTCTTTTATTTATTCATTAAAAGATAATACATAATAAGTATAACTAGTAATTTGTTTACTAATCATAATCACTTTAATCACTAAGTAATAAGTACAGCACACAGTATGAGAATAGGTAAGCAATAAATAAATGTTTATAATAACAAATAACAATTTAATTATATTTTAAGTTTCAAAAGTCAAATAAACTAGTAGTACAGGTAGACATATTCTAATGGTTATTATGTTCATTCTTGCAGTTAACAATCTCGTCACCAACAGTGATGAGTGAGGCTCGGCAGCCTCTCGCTGTCATGCTGCATACCCAACGCTTCTTGGGACCTTTACGTATTTTGTTGTTGGAATGTTCACTGAAGTTGTATTTGCCTATTCGAATCATACGATTCCCTTTCGGGCTTGTAATAAATTCGAAAACCTTCCCATCTGAAAAAAGGAATGTATATTATTAAATAACTTACGTGAATATAAGCAAAATAGTAATATTCCAAATGGCTTATTTGAAAATAAAGGCGGTAATTAAATAGGGAAATTATTTTATGCAAGTTTTTAGTATAATATCAAGTACTACGTGGGTTCTAATGATTATGTTCGTTCGGCAGTTAACAATATCGTTTTCAATAGTAATAAGGAAGGCCCAGCAGCCTCTTGCAGTATTGGTGCATATCCAACGCTTCTTCGGGCCTTTAAATTTCTTGTTGTCCGAATGTTCACAGAAGTTGTATTTCCCTATTCGAATCATAGGATTTCCTTTCAGGCTTATAGTAAACTCGAGAACCACCTCATTTTTACGAAGATTATATGACTTAGTTAGTTAAAATGAAACAAATATTGTATTTATCAATGAAATTAAAATGTAAGACAATATTTTATTTATTTAAAGTATTCAGCGGTACAAATAAGTAGGTTCTAATGGTTATGTTCGTTCTTGCCGCTGACGATCTCATCTTCAATGGTGACGAGGAAGGCTCGGCAACCTTGCCGTGTTCTATTACACACCCAACGTTTTTTAAGTCCTTTCGTGTTTTTATACAAAGAATGTTCATCGAAATTATATTTGCCAATTCGGATCATTGGAAACCCCTTATTGCTCGTTGTAAACAATGGCACTCTCTCATCTGAAAGAGGGAAAGTTTTTACCGACCAGATTTTGATCTTGAGTACATATTTAAAATTTTATAAATATTGGTATGTGTTTGTTACCACACCGCTCCTCTAAATAATAAGCACATTTTACATAACTTAAAAAATAAAACGCAGAGTATTTTCACGGAAGTGGTGCATTTCCACACTCGTCCTTTTGGGCCAAAACTCTGGCAAAGTAAATACACCAAAATGTGCTGTGAAATAATAATAATAATGTAATATTTTAATAACACAAGTAACAAAATATAAAATACAACATTGGGAAAGTCCGTTTTCCACACTCGTCCTTGGGTCAAAACTCTGGCAAAGTAAATACACCAAAATGTGCTGTGAAATAATAATAATAATGTAATATTTTAATAACACAAGTAACAAAATATAAAATACAACATTGGGGTAGTCCGTTTTTCTAATGGTTATGTTCGTTCCGACTGCTGATTATCTCATTATCTATGGTGAAGAGAGAAGCCCGGCAGCCTTTCCCCGTCATGGTGCAGGTTCAGCGCTTCTTCGGACCGTTTTTTCTTTTGCTTTTTGTGTCTTCGCCGAAGTTATATTTACCAATACGAATCACATGGAGCCCCCTAGTACTTGTAGAAAATTCGGGACTCATAAATTTAACTAAAAAATAAAATCTAGCAAAATTCCAATAGATTATTAAGATGCAGGTTTATGAATCATATAGCTCCTTAGTTCTTTTTTTTAATAGCCTATAAATCGTCCCACTGCTGGGCAAAGGCCTCCCCCTTATCTCTTCAGGCGTCTCTGTTCACAGCTTCTATCGTTATTTTACTAAGGAAAAATAAAGAAAATGTGTTTATAAAAATATAATATAATAGTTTAAATATTTGTTAGTTTTAACAGTTTAATGCAAGTAGAGTTCTTATTCTAATGGTTATGTTTAGTCTGACAGCTAACAATTTTGTCTTCAATAGTAATAAGGAAGGCCCGACAGCGGCACAGAATATATAATAGTACTAGACAGCGGCCTCTTGTAGTACTGGTGCATATCCAACGCTTCTTCGGGCCTTTAGTTTTTTTGTTGTCCGTATGCTCGCAGAACTTGTATTTCCCTATCCGAATCATAGGTTTTCCTCTCTGGCTTGTAGTAAACCACGGGTTCAACGTATCTGAAAGGACAGTATAAGGTAGTTAGTAATAGTACATTGTTTAACGAGTGGAGAACATGACCGATTCCCACGAGGGTGTAGTTTGAGGCCCGAAGCGTAGCTGAGGGCCTCAATACACACGAGTTGGGAATCGCATTTTCTTCCGAGTTATACATAGTGCTTTATACTACACCTATGAGGAAAATATAATTAAAAATCCTTGAAAAATAAAGAATGATATCACTTACATGAGAAAATGTCTTAAGAGCATTTGAAGTGTCATCATCCATTCGAACAGAACACAAACAAACAAAACACATAATAAATACAATTACACATTACATCGAAAACACTAAAAACCTTATTTACATTGAATAAGTCAAATCAATCAAAGAACGAAAAAGAATTCGCGCGGACATGTTGATTTTACCATATTTTTTACTTAAAAATATAAAAGAGGCAAATGAACTAAGCACATACTGCCAAAAAAATGTAAGTGGCCAGTATCATTTTGTGGGCTTCGAGATACAAACTTTTTGTGTTTTGGCATCCGCCTGTTTCTAGTTTTGAATTATGAATTTAAAAAAAAATAAAGGAGGGGAGAAAATACTTTCTCCCCTAGGGGAGAAAGTAAATCCCATATATTTTTGCCGCCCGCATATTCGTTCGCTTGGATTTACGTACTTTCTTCCCTTTTTTCAAGTAAGAACTAATATACTTTCCGAATAGGTGTAGTATAAATATTATTTATTTTTTATGATTGATTTTATTTTTACCTAGGAGAATATAAGTACTCGTACAAGCATATTTATTAAGATAATAGGGATAACATATTCTATTTAAGTTTTCAGCAGCGTAGCAAGCACGTGAACAAAAGTTCAAAATATTACCAACGATTGTCCGATTCTGCCGCTGATGAGGAGGAAATTATTTTATTTGTAAGGAAAGGAAAATATTTTATTTCGGTAAGTATTATTGATATATTCTAATGGTTATGTTCATAACAGTAGTTGACGATCCCGGCAGCCGCGCGCCCTCATGTCACACTGCCAGCGCTTCTTCGGCCCCGCGCTGTTCTTTGTACTGAGCATGCTCGCTGAAGTTGCATTTGCCAATACGAATAGTAGGGTTACCCCTAGCACTTGTAGTGAATTCGGGCTTCAAAACACCTGAAACAATAAATTATTTATTTAGTTAGTTACCACCTATAAGAAAAAACCAAATGTATTTAATTGTTTATGGCAAATACTTACCAAATATTAAACAGTGGTATTGATTACAGGAAAATATACTGTGTAGGTATTTTAATTAGTAATATTTAGCTTTTACGAAATATAGGTAGGTACTTATAATTATTAAGTAAAGTAGGTTAGTTTATCCAATCTTTTCGCCATGCCTATTGTTTAACCCATATTGCTTACACGTTATTAGGAAACTATTAAAATAATGTACGGAGTGGTTTCAACAGATTTACTGCATGTGTTAAGAATATTTACTCTAATGGTTATGTTGATTCCTGTAACTAGCCATCAGAGAATGTTGACCGAGCTTGTATTTACCAAACCGAATAGTAGGGACTCCACTAGCACTTGTAGCAAACTCTATGGCGCTTCGGGCCTGTATAGGTTTAGCCTGGGCAGACTGTAGAGTCTGTGCGAAAAGAGAACAGGCATGGAATTCGAGGGCGCACATTTGTATTAATTAACCCACTGTTGGTTGCGTGGGGTTTGTGCCTAGGTCTTTGACCTAAAACCTCCAAAAGTTAATGTAGAAAGTTAAGGTTAAAGACCTGGGCATATCCCTCACACAACCAAGCGACAGTAATTAAATACAAATGCGCGTCCTCAAATTCTATGCCTGTTCTCTTTTCGCACAGACTGTACACTGCGACCTTTTTTCACAATATAAAGAAGATCTAAAGTGATTGAAGTAAAAGTCAATAATCGATGCAAAATTAAGACTTCCTCTGTAACTATTGTATTAAAACTTTACTAGTTGCTATATAGTGTGCAAATCATTAATGGTTATTATGTTCATTGCGACAGCTGACAATTTCTCCATCGATGGTGACGAGGAAGGCCCGGCAGCCGCGCGCGCGCATGTTACACTGCCAGCGCTTCTTCAGCCCTTGCCTGTTCTTTGATAGAGAGTTCTCGCTAAAGTTGTATTTACCTATGCGAATTGTAGGGATTCCCCTTGCACTTGTTATTAGTTCTGGAATCACGTCATCTGAAACAATCAATAATTTATAAGTATTTTTAAAACTGCAAAATATGTTTATGAAAAAATACATAGGTATATAATATATAAAACTAGGTATGTACGTACTTTAACAATAATATAATATAATATAATTATCTGCTAGTTTTGGCAAGTAAAAGTCTCTAATCTGAAGTAATAAATATTTATAAGGTCACATAAAACAACAAAATATGTCAATAGGAAATGGTGGGGAAATTCCAATTTACATAGGTGTACCTAATGGTATGAAAGTTATTGTTTTTTTTTATATTTCTGTTTATTTTAGGTACATAAATTATCCCTCAAAACATCTGTTTACATTTTAGGATTAATTTATCTCCCCCATAAAACACACAGTTCTGCGACACCAGATAGCGCAACCTGTAATTTCTCATTATTTTGAAAACTATTAATATTATGAGTATTTATAAAAATAAAGAAACGGTTAAATATTTTTTTCAGTTTTAGTTTTAACAAATTTTAATGCGTGTATTATAATTATACTAATGATTATGATCTTTACGGTAACTAACAACCTCGCCTCGTATAGTAATGAGGAAGGCTCGACAGCCTCTGCTCGTATTGTTGCATATCCATCGCTTCTTCGGACCTGTCGTCCATTTGTTGTCAGAATGTTCCACGAGTTTATATTTGCCTATCCGAATCATAGGCTTTCCCTTCGTGCTTGTAGTAAACTCCGGAACCTCATCTTCTAAAAAAAAAAAAAAGTTTTGTTTAGTTTGCATACAAAATAAAGTACCTAGGTATATAACTACTTATGATTACTAGTCAAGTCAAGAACATAACCTTTCTTTTTGGATTGCTATAGACTGGAGAGAAAAAAGAAGAATAATGATTACGTATTTTAATTCATTTTTCAGCGAAATAACTTAAAGAGCTTAGATCTTTAAATCTGGTTCTAATGATTATGATTATTCCGGTAGCTGACGATCTCATCTTCAATAGTGACAAGGAAGGCTCGGCAGCGCTTCGATATCATGTTGCACACCCAGCGTTTCTTCGGACCTTGCTTGTTCTTATATAGAGAAGGTTGGCTGAATCTATATTTACCAATCCGGATTGTAGGGACTCCCCTTGCACTTGTTGTAAACTCTGGCATTATGTCACCTGAAAAAATAAACATTATAATAATCATATTTATTGTTTAGGTAGGTAACAAAAATGTAGGTAGGCTGGTAAAATGTGTTTAATTACATTGCTTTTAATAACAATAACTGCAATCTGCCTATGTTACTGATGATCGTTATGTTCTATCTAAGTAGTCACACAGTTAAAAAATAAAATGCTTCCATCTGCTTTAGATTTTATTCTTATAGAAATCAAGGGTAGTAAGAATTACAAAAACTGAAATTAACAACGTGTATTGACTAAATTAAATAAGTTGCACTTCGTAGAGATAAGTATTATGTAAACATTATAATGTTTGGTAACCAACTACGAAGCACAATAACTCGTCAGTGTCACACTACTTTCGTAAAATTATTAAGAATTAGCTGGTTCTCAATATATAGTAAATAATAACATGCATTTTACAGAGCCCTTTGTTTCCCTTCCATAAGTAAATTTTCTTCTAATGATTATGCTCGTTCATGCAACTGACGATCTCGTCTTCAATGGTGACGAGGAAGGCCCGACAGCCCCGCGACCTCAGGTTACACCTCCAACGTTTCTTCAGCCCGGTCCTATTCTTACAAGTCAAACCCTCACTGAAATTGTATTTACCAATCCGAATAGTAGGGAGGCCCTTGATACTTGTAGTAAACTCAGGCATGCCTAGGACGTTATCGAAAAACAAACTTTAGATTAATAGAGTACTTATAAAGAAAGCTTATTTTAAATGTTTATAAATTTTCGGACATGAATTTTGTCAACACCCCAATTTTCAATAATATTTGGTACTTATTACCTAATAGAATTAAAATAAAAAGAATCTACCGTTACATTTTTTATGTGACCAGTTATTTATTTAATATTATGATCATAGAGCTAATTTTAATCAATGGTTGTGTTCATTTGCAATCTTAATTATTTCTCCGTCAAATGTGGTAACAGAAGCTCGACATCCATTGTATTTTGAACATCTCCATCTGATTCGTGGCTCATTTCTCTTATCTACATTGTAGTAATGACCATTCAATTTCAACAGCACGCCACCAAATTTTGATCTTACATATTTCACTGAAAATTTAGAGTTAGAAGGCAAATTTAAGATAATTGTCTACGTCTACAAATACCGAGGTAGCCCATTAAAAATATTTTAAGTGCTGGCAGATAGTAATTAAAAGTTCTAAAAGACTTAAACAATTTATTTTATTGAAATCTAAGTTAAAAGCATATCGAAGTTCTGAATTTTAATATTTAAAACGTAAACTAATTTAAATTGCGCAATTGACATAAAATAAAACATTTTTAATGGTTGTGTTCGTTTTGGTGGTAGACGATCTCGTTGCGCATGGTGACGAGCGCGGCCCGGCAGCCCCGCGCCTGCTCGTTACATCTCCAGCGTTTCCTCCCCGGCTTGTTCTTATAGTAATTACGGTGCTCACTGAATTTGTATTTACCAATCTTAATTGTAGGGTTACCCTTAGCACTTGTAGTGAAGTCAGGCATTGTTGTCTCATCTAAAACAAAAGAAACCTAATTAAAGAGATTGTATCATAATAAATTATGGGGAACTCCGAGAGAGCTTAAACTAACATAAATAGAGAAGTCGTGAATACTGGTATCAAGTTACATGTTGTAAAATGGCATAATCATAAAATCTTGATACATACCTATTTAATTCTAGTGTTAAAGGCACATTGGCCTTTGTGATGAAAGTGAGAGAAAACGAAACGCATCGGTTGGTCGTTTGTTTACAACTGTTTCGTCTTCTGTTAGACTCATCAGATAGAAGACGAAACAGTTGTAAACAAACGACCAACCGATGCGTTTCGTTTTCTCTCACTTTCATCACAAAGCCCAAAGTGCCTTTAACACTAGACATTGCTTTATCTCGACAGGGATACACGTGGGTAGGACACTCTGCGGAGATTGTTCCTAACCAGCTACTCTTAAAGAGTTGGATTCCGTTCCGATCCAAAGTTAAGCTCACAAGAGCAAAGCACTTGCAAACCTACTTATTTCTCTTCATGATCATTGGTCAGCTTAGATACATTACTTAAAGATAGAAAAACAGGATAAAGAAGTAAGTTCACCTAAAATACGACTTTTAATGGTTATGGTCGTTATAAAAGTATATTTCATCTTGATATGTTTTGATAGTAGCTTTACATCCTTTGGAGATTCTACCACAGACCCAGCGAGCGTGCGGGCCCTTACTGCCCGACCACTTGCTGAACCGGTACTGCCCCACCTGGATCACCGGGTTGCCAAAACGGGACGTCGTAAAAATCAGCTGGTGTTTTTTAGCTGAAAATAAAAGAAAATATTATTATTGAGTACCTAAGTTTATTTTACTTTGATACTGGCCGGCTACGCTTTGGATAGATTCTACCACTTTAATTTAACTACATACATAACCATCCTCGTTTTGAATAGGTGCCTAATGTTTCGTTTTAATTGTAGTGTAATGAAAATTATGCACTTTACGCCAGAAAGAGAACATACTTAAAAATGTGTGTCATAAAGCTTGTTACTGCTATGATATTTTAGAAGTCCGTAATTACACAATTTTAAAAAAGCGATTAGGATTAGTATGAGCTCGAGCTCTATTATGCAAGCCGGTGACGCGGATGATGGTGAGAGCAGCCTTACTATACAGCCATACTTGGACATGCCGCCCAGCAGCTGACGTTTTTGTACAGAACAGGTTGCAATAATATAGCGACCGAAGATGAAACTGAAAATATAAGACCTGCAAAAAATATGTATAAGTAAGTATTTTTTATTTAGCTATAGTTTATTTTTTGCTTGAGTCTCACTAGCTTGTTGTGGATATCCCAATATTCGGGTGATTTCAAAATCAAATAAAATAAATTCTACGAACTTACTCAGTACCAATGGAGATCTAAAGAGCACGCTTTTACCTGAAAATAAAACATAACCGTTATAAAAAATACATTTTACCGAATTTCATCTAAAATAACGAACCATGGTGCCTTTTATAATAAAGTGAATTATTATGAAAAACAAAAAACCAAAACTTCTAAAATTTTCATGTAAATTCCATTCCTGATGATATAATCTGGTGCATTGTGGTCATGAATGAATGAAGGTTGTATCTAGTGACGGTCCAGTTGTTGTCAACATTGAAGCTCGCCTTGCAGGAGCCATGCCGGGCGCAGCGCCAGAACTTGCCACCCTTCACGTTCAAGTTAAAGGGATACCCGTTGACCACAGCTAGCTGTTTCTAAGCTGAATTCATCACCCAGTGCACTGTGTTTCTAGGATCTGGAAAATAATAAAGTTACGTATATTATACGGGGTGTAAGGGACAGCGTCCCGCAAACTTATAGGGGTTGCTCAGTCAACGATACTGAACAACTACCACCAGGATTTTTTTTCAGGAAATGAAAATAAAAATTTGCTTTTTCATAAAAAATGACCACATTGATCAGACAATTTGTATGGAAAAGCAAAATTTTTTTTTCATTTCCTAAAAAAAATTCTAGTTATAGTTGTTCAGTATCGTTGACTGAGCAACCCCTATCAGTTTGCGGGACGCTGTCCCTTACACCCGGTATGTTCCTAGTTCAAAATTTGAACTCTTCAGATAAGATTAAAAAATAAACGTAAAGAGCTAAATATAAATGCAACTTTAATGGTATTTCAAAATACGGAAAGAGATTGTGTTCTTTGAAACTTGAAATCGATGGAGTTTCTTTCCTTTAACAACAGTTGTGTATCAATGGTTATGTTCTGGCTTTATTTTGACGACTTCATCATCGACTGTGTGGACGGTGGCGTGGCATCCCTTGCGGTGGTGAGTAGAGCACTCCCACCTGGTCTTATATCCTCTCCTACTTTGTACTGAGTACGTGTATGACCCTATCTTCAACAGATTCCTTCCGCGTCGGGATTTCAAGTATCTCACTATAACAGAAAATAGTGTAGCTTTAATGAAATACTTCGATAAAATAGAAAAGTAAAGTTTTTATTAGGGCCATGAGAACTGATGATGTTCATATTCATATTCATTTATTTAGTATTAATCATACAACGTCACAAAATCAAATACACTGCAGAATAAAATGAATACTCATACACATAATGTAGGTAGAATAACACCAGGTGCAGGTATACTTAACTCATAAAAAAAAAGCTGTACAGATGACATACGAAGTACCATACAGAGTGCATTATAAGCATATACGACGTG
The DNA here is from genome assembly GCA_029255725.1 of Scrobipalpa atriplicella. Taxonomy (NCBI): domain Eukaryota; kingdom Metazoa; phylum Arthropoda; class Insecta; order Lepidoptera; family Gelechiidae; genus Scrobipalpa; species Scrobipalpa atriplicella. Next base: position 10,303 of record JARACY010004075.1, on the reverse strand, counting down.
TACAATAAACCTACCTATTACAGTACTGATAATAAAAGATTATACATCTTAAGCCTTTATATACAATCCATCCCTTATGATATACCTCGGCCGCTCATGATCATGTACTAATCTATGTCTAATGATAGTCAGATTGCTGTCGACGCTGAAGCTCGCCCTGCAGGTGCTATGCCGGATGCAGCGCCAGTACTTTCCCCCCTTCACGTTCAAATAATATGGAAACCCTTTGACTAAACCAATTGTTTTTCCACGGACAGTTTTTAACCACTGCACTGTGTTGTTAGGATCTGAAAGCAATGAAAGTTACTATAAATTGAATAATTATATTAATTATGTCTTAGTCATATAAAATATGCTTAATATGATAAGGTTAGTACCTAAGTATGTATGCTTACATTGCGTATAAGAAAATCTTACTTATGTTTATATTTATTTAATTAAAAAAAAATGCAATAAATAAACAAAGTTTGTTTGCAGCAACCCCTATCAGTTTGCGGGAAGCTGTCCCGCACACCTGGTATACAAATTTTGATCGAGAAAGGGTTCAAATAATCTATTGGTAAACCTTTAGTAGATAGAACATTTATTAACCCTTTCTAAGGCAGAGCATTAGAAAAATTTCATTGCTTTTAAATTTTAGTGCCGGTAGATAAGGTTCAAATTTAGGTGGCAACATTTTGCCACTGCCTTATAAAGGCTTAATGATTATGAATATTGTTCATTTTAACAATTTCATCATCTATGGTGTGTATGTGAGCTCGGCAGCCTTTGCAGTTGTGGGTGGAGCATGTCCATCGGGTCCTCGTGCTTGATTTCTTGTGAAAGCAGAATGTATATGGACCGACCTTCAGTAGTCTCGTTCCTCTCTTGGACGTAATATAAGTAAATAGTTCATCTGAAAGTAATTGTAAATAGTTGATTGAAGTATTATTATTGTTAATATTTGTAGATATACTTTTCAGTATGACAGGTCTATAGGGACCCGGTGTCCTTTTAGGCATACAATACAATACAATACATAGTGTCATTTTCATACCAAATGCTTATTTATTATCAACACAGAAGTCGCCTTTTTCTTATACTATTTCTTAATGAGTATGAACATTATAAATTCTAACAATTTCATCATCTATGGTGTGTATTCTAGCTCGGCAGCCTTTGTAGTTGTGGGTGGAGCATGTCCATCGGGTCTTTATACCAGATTTCGAGTGAATGCAGAATGTATATGCCCCAATCTTAAGCTGTTTTTTTCCTTTCTTGGATGTAATATAAGTATGCGTGTCATCTGAAAATAAAAACATGCTATTGTATTATAAAAAGATGACTTTCTTATTATAATTTTAACTAATGACTAGGTGAAATGACCACTTGGTGAATATCACTAAGATTCCGATATTTACTTTATTATTCTTTAATGCACTTATGTAGGTAGTTTCTCTGATACAGCTCGTGTAAATCGATTAGTAATACTATGAAGGTATTTTTAATGAGTATGAACATTATTAATTTTAACTATTTTATCGTCAATGGTGTATATAACAGCTGGGCAGCCAATGCGTTGGTGGGTGAAACACATCCATCGTGTCTTCGTGTCTGATCTCTTGTGAAAGCAGAATCTATATGGGCCAATTTTCAGCAGTTTCTTTCCTCGCATGGATGTTACATATGTACACGACATATCTGAAAGTCACACCAGGCACTTGTGAAATTAAACGTTATTAGGATGTGAGGTATATACTAAATCCCTTTTATAAATAAAACCGCTTAAGACACACTTTTATTTTACAGTATTTTATTGCCAAACTATACCTTATACACCAGAGAGTTTAAGGCTCGTATTTATAAAGCGATCTCAAGTTTGAGAGCGATATTAAGTATGGATTTGACAGGTCGTTTTGTACTGAAGTGACATTTCTGATACGAACTCAAACTCGCTGTCACTCTTGAGAGCTGATTATAAATACGGGTCTTAAATACTTATTCCGAAACCTGGAAGGATTGAAGTGAATGAAAGGATTAGATGATATGATATTTAATTATAGTTTTGATTAATGAGGATAAAAACGCAAAGCTAATTGCAGATGGCGCCACCAGCGAGTGTTCCAAAAGAGACCAATGAGAAGACGCAAAACTGATATTGACATTGACATTGACAGATTACTGACCAATCACAGGAAAAAGGAACACTCGCTGGTGGCGCCATTTAGTTCCCAGTTTTTATCCCCATTGTTAATGATTATGCATATTATAAATTTTAACAAATTTCATCGTCTCTATTTCATCTGGTTTAGTATCTAAAATTAAATTAAAATCTTACTTACAAAACCACCAGCTAATGCAATTTTATAAATCATCTATTTTCGAAAATAAATATAAAATGCTACGTAAGTACTCAGTATGTATAAATGCAACCGAAAACATCTTAATAAAAATAATTTTATTGTATTAAATGTTGAACGGTTTATTTCGTAGGAAAAATAAACTCAGCACGCTTATTTACATTAGAGAGTATACCAATTTATCAAATTTTTTTAATAAAATTAGTGATTGTGTTCATTGCGACTACGCACGATGACGTCTTCGACAGTGATGATGAAGGCGCTACAGCCACTTCTAGATCTGATGCATTGCCAGCGCTTCTTCGGGCCTTGACGTCTCTTGCGGTTGATGTACTGGTAGAACCTGTACTTGCCAATGTGCATGATGCGGGAACCTTGTGCATTTAAAGAAAACATGGGCAAAAGTTCTCCTGTTAACAAAAACTTGTTTAGGTAATAAACGGAATATTTATACTTGGATACTGGCAAGTCATCTATAATAATAACAAACAAATAACAAAGCATTTCAGTTTCGTAATAAATAGCATGAGTACCTGAGTACCATTTACTTATAAGTATTGCGCGTAGTGACAAGGTATAGAAGAGTATAGGTAGTAATAAATAATATATCATAGGTGCTTCTGTCACTGATTAACATAATAAATACATCAGCCTGTATCAGTCATCTCAGTCAGTCTCCTGGACGTCACAGAGACCTAAAAAAGGGGGATAAAAACGCAAAGCTAATTGCAGATGGCGCCACTGTTGAGTGTTCCAAAAGAGACCAAAGAGAAGACACAAAACTGACATTGATATTGATATTGACAGATTACTGGCCAATCACAGGAAAAAGGAACACTCAACATTGGCGACATTTAGTTCTCAGTTTTAAACCCCATTCCAATCAATGATTATGTTTATTTATTAGTTGTTATTGTTTTGCATATTTGTGCATATAATTTTTCAGTGATTTTGAGATAAATGACAACGAGCCAACAAATTTATACCTAAATAAAACAAACGTTTTGTTAAACAGTTTTTTTTATTAATCAGCCAGATTTACCGATCATCTTATAGGTACTCGTAACATGATTCAAGTCATTTTCATGGTGAAAAGTCAATATATTTTGAATATTTTTTATATATGGTTATGTTCATGCACAGTTGTTATTATATCAGCACCCACTGTTATGACAACAGCTTTACAATTTCTTCTTCTTTTAGTGCAGATCCATCTCGCTCGCGGGCCCTTACTTCCTGACCACTTGTTGTAGCGGTGAGGACCCAACTGCAGCACAGGGTTTCCATATAGAGACGTCGTGAATACTGGTATTAAGTTATATGCTGTAAAATGGATAATTACAAAATTTTGAAACATCCTCGTGGCCATTGGTCAGCTTAGGTACATTAAAGGTAGAAGAACAAGATAACGTGTTCAGTTAACATAAAATGGTCGCTATAAAAGTACTTATATTTCATCTTGATATGTTTTGATAGTAGCTTTACATTCTTTGGAGACTCTACCACAGACCCAGCGAGCGTGCGGGCCCTTACTGCCCGACCACTTGTTGAACCGGTACTGCCCCACCTGGATCACAGGGTTGCCAAAACGGGACGTCGTAAATATTATATGGCTGGTGTTTATAGCTAAAATAAAAGAAAATATTTTATACTACACCTATTCGGAAAGTATATTAGTTCTTACTTGAAAAAAGGAAAGAAAGTACGTTAATCCACGCGAACGAATTTGCGGGCGGCAAAAATATATGGGATTTACAAACTTTTTGTGTCTTGGCATCCGCCTGTTTCTAGTCTTGAATTATAAATTTTAAAAAAATAAAGGAGGGGAGAAAATACCTTCTCCCCTAGGGGGACTCCTCCTCCTTAGGGCTCCTTTATTTTTTTTAAATTCATAATTCAAGAGTAGAAACAGGCGGATGCCAAAACACAAAAAGTTTGTATCTCGAAGCCCACAAAAATACCTACTGGCCACTAACATTTTTTGCTTGCCTTTTCATCTGCCTCTTTTATATTTTCAAGTAAAAAATATGGCAAAATCAACATATCCGCGTGAATTCTTTTTCGTGCTTTGATTTATTTGACTTATTTAATGTTAATTAACTGTTTAGTGTTTTCGATGTAATCTGTAACTGTATTAATATGTGTTGCATTAATATGTGACAGTTGACATGTCAGATGAATGTTTTTTTTTCGCGCGCGATTCACGGCACGCACACAAAACGATACGTTCGATGACAGCTCGGGAGCTATCGTATGTCATTTGAATAAGATTAATTTTAGCTTGGCTGCTATTGTCGCGATTGCGTGCGTAATATTTCGCGTTAGACCCCCTAGCGGGCTTTAGTTAAGGCTGCGTTCCGCTTTACGCAAAATATAGTAGTTTCGCCTACTATATATATTTTTTAGAAATATAGTATTTGATCCCTTAAAATAGTAGGATACTATATTATATAGTAGGGTTGGCAACCCTAGTCGTGATCTGAACGGCCCTATCCACTTCATCATCCTTTATCTCAAATTAATTTTTATTTATAGGTACTTGATTATTTATTACCTAATTTGAGGAAACAATTAATATGAATTAAAATTTTACATAAATGCCATTTTTGATGCAATATTTGCTTGGCGCGTGGTTGTGCTCTGTATTTGCTTTGACTATCCTCAAATCCCTGTCGAGGAGGAAGCGAGCCTTGCACTTGCAGGAAGACTTGGTGCAGCGCCAGGAGTTGCTGCTGTCCATATCCCAACTAACACAAGAAGGTTGCTTAGTAGCTTTATAGCGTATATAATAACAGCTATAAGCTGCAAGAGTCAGCTGCATAGTGCGCTATGGAACCCTTCTGCAGCTGCTATAACCCTAAAGGGGCCCCTTATAGACCTTATTTAATAAGTCCAGTAGAGTTGCATAACAGCGCAAATTATTTCTTTGAACTGCTTTTTCCACTTCTTAAGCACCATAAAAAGTGAAAATTACAACTGACAGCTGAAATTGGCACTAATTGAGTGAACGAATTTAACATTCATCATTCATCCACTCACTCTGCACTGCGGCCTGCAGCAGTCTGCGGCGAAAATTGCAACTTATAGTGAAATATTTAGCTGCTAGTGTTAAAAATGTAATTGTATTGTATTTTATATTACTTGTATGAAGTCTTTAGATAAATATGCTTATGGCAGCGTGTAGTGCAATATTAAAATGGCGGAATAATAGTGAATAACTTATACGATCTCAGTTACGCGGCTTGTGTAGGTGAAGAACATTGGCAAATTTAATTTACTGTGAAACGTGTATGGTGTTTTATCAAAATAATTCATGGGCCCTCAATTAATTAAAGATTCTATGAAAATCTAATGAGTTTGTAAACGCGAATTCAAATATTTTAACCAAATTTTGGTAAGTATAATGCTGATTTATGTTAATTTATGGATAACTAACGATAACATGATATTTCCGATCATCCTAAGCTGTGCAGTGTGTTGAAATAAACTAAAATATAAGTACTAATCTAGTAATTGTCTCAGATAACCTAAAAATGCTACCACAAAATGGCGTTGATATTGTAGCAGCCTAAGGTTCTTTGTTTCGCTACTGTAGCCCTTTAATGGAGTGTTAAGCGACAAAAAACACTGTTCAGAAGCTCCTATTGCCATTTAAGCTGCTAAATTATCTGCTCTAGAACTTCAAGTTCCATACAATGTCCAATAGAGTGAATATTATATCCTAAAGTGTTAATTTTATACGATTTAAAGCTTGCACCTGCATTGCAGCACCTACTATGAGGATAAAAACGCAAAGCTAATTGCAGATGGCGCCACCAGCGAGTGTTCCAAAAGAGACCAATGAGAAGACGCAAAACTGATATTGACATTGACATTGACAGATTACTGACCAATCACAGGAACCTGACCAATACCTAATATTAAATTCATTGTTATGATAATAATTCCACCGTTCTTCATATTAGAATACTAGACTAGATATATAATCTGTAGTTCTTCATTTTATTTAAAAGTTATTATTTCCTGCCATAAAGCACTGAAGACCCCATAGCAGTTCTATAAATAGGAATTTTACGAGCAGAAGAGCTAATAATACCTCTTATGCATAACAAACATTCTAAGACGTCAATAAGTCACAATTTTCTATCTTATGCAAATCATCGTGACAAAACATGCCACGGAAGAACTCAAAGTGCTAATAGACATACAATTATATCTACAATGCAGTCTATGGTGGTATAAAATGCCAAGTAAGACCACGATGCGACCTAAAGTGACAAAAAAGATCCTAATCTAACTATTATACAGTTCACGGTGCCATAAGGGTCGCAAAAATCCCTTAGATTTTTGCTGCAGCCATCAGCGATAATTTTACCTGTTATAGAACTCGTGCCTAATTAAAACTCCCTTATGCCACCCTTATAGACATTGGAACTGTAAGAGAAGCTGCAATTTTCACTAATGTGTTAGTTGGGATAGTACGTGTAGTCGCAGAGAATGGCCAGTTGTTTACCTGATATATTTTTCACCCACTGCACTGTAAATGGAATTAGACACGATTATTGAATAAGGTATGCCTGTTGTATGAACACCCAAAAAGAAGGGCCAGTTGTTTACCTGCTGAATTTTTCACCCACTGCACTGTAAGTATAATTATCACTAGTTAAACACAATGACTTAATGTTGCACCAAAAATGCGATAGCTTACTATCTTCATGAAATTATAAGTTAAGTATAATTGTTTCTACGAATCGTAAAGCATTTATTGTAAAACAAAAACAAACACACACAAGATTGATTAGACACCAAAGTCATGTAGTTAATGGTCCAAGTGTGTGCTGGATGCCAACCAGCGCTGACTTTTTTTCTGTCTAAAAGAATTATCCTTTAAATTCTTATGTAAATTCCATTTCTAATTACAAACTGCGGTGGTTGATGGTTATGGCCTTCATTAGAGCGGAGCAGCTCTCCATTGTGGGTGGTGCTGATGGACGCCTTACAGCTGGAACTCTTGCGGGTGCAACGCCAGTACTGAGAGTTTGTGGACACCTCGTTCATATAGAAAGTGTAGTCTTTGTAGATGCAAACCAGCTTGCCAGCTTGATTTTGGACGAAGGAAACTGCAATTAAGAAGTACAGTTAGGAGACTGAAACATTGTGTAAAGCATAATTTACATTGCGCTTAAAAACACTTGTTTTTTATAAATCATATTTTATTCATTGACCATAGTCAAATTTTCGTTTTTTTTTATGGGGTACCATAGGACAGCAACAACAACAACAACAATTAACAATAAAAGATTGTTTGCTCAAGGACAGAACATACAATTATAGTTAATATCAGAAATACCTTTAAATTATAATTCAGAATATTTTTCATTGCAAATCTGCTAAGCTTGTGGTTGGTGTGTGTGTTCCTGGTTTATTTGGATGATATTTTAGCTGAGGTTGTGGAATGAGAAGCGTGCTGGACAGCTCATCTTGTGTCTGTTGATGCACCTCCATCGTTGCGCATATACCTACTTCTTACAACTATGTAAGGAGTAAGTGTAGCCATCGATAAATGCCACCTCACGATCCTTTCGGATTGGACGAAAAAAAGTTGTCTATAAATCAAGGATACTTAAAGCCAGTAGAGAACATTACAGTTAGTTGTAAAATATAAGAGAAAAGACACGTTTTTGCTGGCTAGTTTGATTAATATTTAAACTTTATAATATACTCCGTTTATAATTTTATACTTTTGGTATGTCGCGTGGTTGTGTTTATTCTTCAAAAAGCAGATTTTTCTACTCTCTTTGTGTACTATGAAGCAGGCCGTGCAGCTCTTATGATAAAACGCGCACCGCCATCGCTCCGTGGACTTCCTGGAGAGGTGGTAAGAGAACGTGTGTGCGCCGATCAGCGCCATCTCACGACCTTTGTGAGTTTTAACAATTGTCACTGCAACAAAATTACAGACTATTATTACCTATTTATTTCATAAAGTGTAATTTTTAAAACGATTAATTTATTTTTTATTTTATTTATTTTACAAATTAAAAAAGGAAACCATACCATAATTACTTACTCACTTTATTCGAAATTGCACAGTAATTAAGATAAGAAGTACTTACATTAAAATATGAAGAGTTGAGGAAGAGATTATTAATTTCTTCACACTCATGAACACACTCTCTTTTTCACTCACATGCACATTTCTATGACTAGTTTAAAATTATAAACGGAGTATATTATAAAGTTTAAATATTAATCAAACTAGCCAGCAAAAACGTGTCTTTTCTCTTATATTTTACAACTAACTGTAATGTTCTCTACTGGCTTTAAGTATCCTTGATTTATAGACAACTTTTTTTCGTCCAATCCGAAAGGATCGTGAGGTGGCATTTATCGATGGCTACACTTACTCCTTACATAGTTGTAAGAAGTAGGTATATGCGCAACGATGGAGGTGCATCAACAGACACAAGATGAGCTGTCCAGCACGCTTCTCATTCCACAACCTCAGCTAAAATATCATCCAAATAAACCAGGAACACACACACCAACCACAAGCTTAGCAGATTTGCAATGAAAAATATTCTGAATTATAATTTAAAGGTATTTCTGATATTAACTATAATTGTATGTTCTGTCCTTGAGCAAACAATCTTTTATTGTTAATTGTTGTTGTTGTTGTTGCTGTCCTATGGTACCCCATAAAAAAAAACGAAAATTTGACTATGGTCAATGAATAAAATATGATTTATAAAAAACAAGTGTTTTTAAGCGCAATGTAAATTATGCTTTACACAATGTTTCAGTCTCCTAACTGTACTTCTTAATTGCAGTTTCCTTCGTCCAAAATCAAGCTGGCAAGCTGGTTTGCATCTACAAAGACTACACTTTCTATATGAACGAGGTGTCCACAAACTCTCAGTACTGGCGTTGCACCCGCAAGAGTTCCAGCTGTAAGGCGTCCATCAGCACCACCCACAATGGAGAGCTGCTCCGCTCTAATGAAGGCCATAACCATCAACCACCGCAGTTTGTAATTAGAAATGGAATTTACATAAGAATTTAAAGGATAATTCTTTTAGACAGAAAAAAAGTCAGCGCTGGTTGGCATCCAGCACACACTTGGACCATTAACTACATGACTTTGGTGTCTAATCAATCTTGTGTGTGTTTGTTTTTGTTTTACAATAAATGCTTTACGATTCGTAGAAACAATTATACTTAACTTATAATTTCATGAAGATAGTAAGCTATCGCATTTTTGGTGCAACATTAAGTCATTGTGTTTAACTAGTGATAATTATACTTACAGTGCAGTGGGTGAAAAATTCAGCAGGTAAACAACTGGCCCTTCTTTTTGGGTGTTCATACAACAGGCATACCTTATTCAATAATCGTGTCTAATTCCATTTACAGTGCAGTGGGTGAAAAATATATCAGGTAAACAACTGGCCATTCTCTGCGACTACACGTACTATCCCAACTAACACATTAGTGAAAATTGCAGCTTCTCTTACAGTTCCAATGTCTATAAGGGTGGCATAAGGGAGTTTTAATTAGGCACGAGTTCTATAACAGGTAAAATTATCGCTGATGGCTGCAGCAAAAATCTAAGGGATTTTTGCGACCCTTATGGCACCGTGAACTGTATAATAGTTAGATTAGGATCTTTTTTGTCACTTTAGGTCGCATCGTGGTCTTACTTGGCATTTTATACCACCATAGACTGCATTGTAGATATAATTGTATGTCTATTAGCACTTTGAGTTCTTCCGTGGCATGTTTTGTCACGATGATTTGCATAAGATAGAAAATTGTGACTTATTGACGTCTTAGAATGTTTGTTATGCATAAGAGGTATTATTAGCTCTTCTGCTCGTAAAATTCCTATTTATAGAACTGCTATGGGGTCTTCAGTGCTTTATGGCAGGAAATAATAACTTTTAAATAAAATGAAGAACTACAGA